>JADRCH010010643.1:0-15385 GCA_019843965.1 Rhynchomys soricoides
CAGTTGGTTGAAAAGCCTCTGGGCCCCACCCCTCATGTGAAGATTGACACCTTGTCCATGTTGCAGGTTCTGGGCAGTTATAGGTCTTCACTCTTGGGCTCTTCTGAATAGAGCATTAGCTAGTTCTTCATTCTCTTCTCCTTTCCAGGAAAGACAGCCTGGGCCCCCGGGAGAGTGAGCAGCTTGACCACAAGGCAAGAAAATTCTTAACAGACACAGGAAGACAGACCTAGACCCTGGCCCATTGGTGCCTTGATGCCTTTATCCCAGTCTTGATCAGCAGTTCAAAGAGAAAAGCATTCAGCCCAGCAAACTGGGTCATTTTATAATAAAATTTGCTTTTCTACCCTAAGCCTTTAGTGACTACGTTAAGGAAACAGCAGCAGAGGGGGAAGGAGGCTCAGGCAGGTGGGCGGGACATGCTTAGAGACCTGTCACTCACTGGAGGCTGAGTCGTGACTCAGAGGCTTTTACATACTGCACCCACGTGAGCACGCATACACACCTGCACACACACACACACACTCCTAAAAGATCACCTCAAGTCCTCAGCGCTAATCATATAATTTCCAATTGCAGCCCTACTGTGACACACAAAGAGCCCTTCCTTCATATCTTACTTCCCTCCTCTGTAAAGTGGATGGTGTCAATCTCAGGTCACTGTCTGGACATGAATGACAGAAGGGTGCAGACTAAGATAAGGTTACTAACGCCAGCTTTGACAGCACCTGCTTTCGTGGGTGACCGCTGGACAGCCTTCCAGGCCCTGCTTGTTCACTTGTTTCTAGAATTTTCCTTTTGTTCTTTTAACAATGCTTCAACAATCTACCCCTAAAGGCAATCATAATGGCCTTTAGGTTGGCAGCCATGATGTGAGGAGGCCCGGCTTTATTGAGCACCTATTATGTGCCAAGTCCTACACTAAGGACTTTTCCTCATCTGATTTTTTTATAGATAACTGATGGCATCCTCACCAACTCTTTAAAATGGAAACAGAGTCTGGAGTCAGAGAGTCCCTGCCCCAGCTCCATCCACCCCTATAGTTAAGAAGCCATGAAACCACAGAAGACCAGGGGTCCCCGGCAGCATGTTTCTGGCTGAAGCATGTGCTCAGTGGGGTGTCCCAGCCATCTGCAGAATGTCACTAAGACAAGAGCCACCTGGATTATTATGAGGTGGTTGTCCTGGGGACTCCAAATGTCAGAGCTTGGCCACATCGGGGTAGAGTTGGCTTCAGGGTTGCTGGGGTTTCTCCCCAGGCAGGAGGTTGAAATCCACCTTTTTCTCAGCCTTGTGATCTTCAGCACGCTGGCCCTACCCCATTCATTTTAGAAAGCACAGAGGACAAAGTGTGAAGTTGTCCACCTGGGGGGATAAAGAGGAGCTGGGTGATTAAAGCACCCTGCAACTGGGACGTGATCGGGCTGTGGTGAACATCTTTCCACGGGTCTTCCTCCAGGGAGCACTATTTTCTCCCATTGAGTCCTCACAGTGAATGTGGAGCTGGGCAGTTGAGCATGTCAAGGTCTTAAAGCAGACACTGACAGCACATTGTCCAGTCACTTCCCAGGAATGATGGTTCCCATTTGGGCCACCCAGCCTTCTAAGTCAGAGGCCCCTTTTCTCTGGGCCTGGACACCAGAATGTTACCATGTTACTGTTTTCAAACTCCTAATTTGACAATAAGGTCGCTATTGGAATGACATTTTTTCCCTAAGCATATTAGTGAGTAGTCTTATAATGTTCACTATCATTTTGGTATGCAGCTAAAGCATCTCAGATGTAAGCCTGAGGAAATGAGGGGCACAGGGTCTGTTGAGAACAAATGTGGGAGTTGGCTTGCCCAATAGTTCCAAAAACACAAAGGAGCAAAAAGACCAGAAGGAGTGGAGATGTGACCCAGTTAGTAGAGCTCTCTTGCCTAGCCTGCATGGGACCACGGGTTCCATCCCCAGCTAGCATAAACTGGAGTCAGTGGCTTGTAATTCCAGCAATTGAAGACCCTATCTTCAAACAATGACAAAACAAGCCAGTGCACTGAGTTAATGTTGCATGCAGTGTATTGTTTCTTATACCTTTGTGGCTCTCATGTGCTACACATTTTAAAGCTGATTTAACGTAGGAATGAGCTGTTGCTTCGTGCTTCCGTGCACTCACACATGCACACACAAATGGCAATCAGGAAAGCCACATGATTATATCTCCACAGAGCTTGGTGATGGCACCTATGAATTATTGAATAGTTTGATAACTAATTCATGACTTTCCTGCTACAAATGGTGTCATTAGAAACTCATTGATTAAAAATCTGGTGAATCCAGGGCCTTCCTAAAGCTGGAATAGCCCAACTGTTTCCATGAATGTGTGAATGAGGGTGTGTGTTTCTATATGTCATGTGTATGTGTGTGCCATGCCTGCATATATGCCTCTGTGTGTATGTGCATATGCCTGTGTGTGTGTGCATGCACCTGTATATGTGTATCTGTATGTTCTGTATGAGTGCCTGTGTATGCATGTCTAAAGGTTGTGTGTATATGTGTGCATGCCTGTGTATTATGTGTATATGTCTCTATGTGTACACATTTGGATCTAAGCACACCCCCTGGCTGTTTGCTGAGCATTGAAGGCACATTCACAAGCAGTCCAAGGCTAGCCTTGAACTCATTATTTAGCTGAGGATGTTCTTGAACTAACTAACTAACTAACTAACTGATTAATATGTAAGATTGTTTTAAGTGCATGTATGTATAGGCTCCATGTGTGTGCAGTGCCTGCAGAGGCCAAAGCATCCCGGGACCTGGAGTTGAAGACTGTTGTGAGCCTCCAAGTGGGTGCTGGGAACAGAACTCAGCAAGTGCTCTTAACTGCTGCGCCCCCTCTGCAGGTCCTTGCATCCGGAAGTTTACTTATTCACCTGTTGATAGACTCTTGGGCTGTTCCCATCTTCTGGCTACAGTAAATGATGTAATGGTATCTGAGTCCCTGCTTTCAATTTCATTAAATTGATTCTTTTTAACGTAAAGGGTGGAGTATTATGTTTACTACTCATTTACTGTGCTCTAAATATCTTATTACACTGTGGTGGTTTGGATGAGAAATGTCCCCCTCTGCTTTCAGGGGAACCCTATCTAAAACAGTAAGCGGTCCATTCTCCTCCCTGTTGTCTTGATTCATAATCTTCACCAAGGCTTCTTTTTATTCCACAGACACTTTTGGAGTGCAGCTGACCCCGGGAAGCAAGAGAGGTCAGACATGATCTCAGCCCTCAAAGACCTTCAGCGGCCTTCATGACCAGATCAGACAAAGGCAGGAGGCACCAGGACCCTGTGTCCCAGTGTGTGCTGTGACTGGAGCCCAGAGCAAGGTTCTTGAAAACAGACAGGATGCTGGAACATCTTAGGTTCTGCTGCCACAGCCGAGGCACCAGGGATGAAAAATCACCCAGCAGACAAAGGGCCAAGGGTGGTTTGGGCATTACCAGCTTCTTACTTCCTTCTCTTCCCTTCCTTCCCCCTCCCTCCGTTTTGTATCTGTGCATGTTCCTAAGGATGCACATGCCATGCACACCCGTGGAGGTCAGAGGAGAACTTCCGGGTGTTGGTCCTCAGGTGCCTTCCACTGTTTGATTTTCAGACAAGGTCTCTCATGGACTTGCAGCTTTATCATGTTGGCCACATTAGTTGGACCCCAATCTCCCAGGGCTCGCTCTCCTTCTCTCTCTCTCTCTCTCTCTCTCTCTCTCTCTCTCTCTCTCTCTCTCTCCCCACCTTCCTGTGATTATAGACACTAACCACCACTCTCCGCTCTTTATGTGGGTTCTGGGGAGCTGAGCTCAAGTCCACATACTTTTGGGCTAGTACTTTACCCACAGAGCCATCTTCCCAGCCCTGCCCACTAACACATCTTTAAAAAGGACTTATATTATGTGTGTTAGTGTTTTGCCTGCATGTATGTACACACCCATATGTGTGGCTGGTGCCCCTGGGGGTCAGAAGAGAAGTCTGATCCCCTGGAACTAGATGGCTGTGAGCCACCATGTGAGTGCCGGGAACTGAGCCCAGGTCCTCTGTGGGAGCAACCAGGGCTTTAAGCTCTGCGCCATCTTTCTAGCTTCCTTTGAATATTTCTAAAACCCTTTCTCAGGTTGCAAGTCCTTCCAGCAGTTTTTCTTACACAATCCTCCTGAGAACTTTGTGTGGGGGCAGTGACTGAGCGACTGCCTTAGTTAAATTGTCAACTTGACACAATGTAGCCACCCAAGAAGGGCGCCTCCGCTGAGGGATTTCCCAGGTCAGACTGGCCTGTGGGTGTGTCTGAAGAGGAATGATTTTGATTGATAATTGATGTCGAAGGTCCCAGCCCTCAGTGGGTAGTACTATCCCTAGGTGGGCAGCATTAACTGTATGAAGATGCTAGCTGACCAGGAGCCTATGATCTAGCAAGCAGCGTGCTGCCCTGCTTTCTGCTTTTCTCTGTTACGGACTGGGTCCTGAAAGCCGAAACAAACCCTTTCCTATGCTAAGTTGCTTTGTTCACAGAGTTTGTCAAAGGACTGTCAGTGACCGATCCCATTTTACAGATGAGGATGTGGAGAAGTGGTCACTCAACTGAGAAATGGCAGAACTCCCATTCAGCTACAGATCAACTTGATTCCAGGCTGGAAGGTCTGAGCTACAGGAATTGATTTCCCTGTAGGTAGCATGAGAGCAGCGAGTGGAAAACTCCACAGCGCTCAGATACTAGCAGGGACAAATGAGAAGAGTCTGAATAAGGTGATCAAATCTGATCTAGTCTGAATAACTAGATCAGATTCGGAAATTTTCAAACATAATTCTGACCATCCCTACAATAGCCGCTCCTGTGTCCCGCAGTGGGAGAGGAAAAGACCTAGTTGTCTGGATGGGCAGTGGGGTAAAGAGCAAGCAGCAGCCCCCTGAGGCTGGCGTGGGAGTGGCAGCAGAGATCCTATTATCTCCTTTCCTGGTTCAGCACTCCTGGTGAGGAAACTGCCCTCTGGTGCTAACTTTCTCTTAAGTTTCTGTCTCTTGGAAAGTCTAATAGACATCATCTAATGAGCAAGGAGGACCTCCAGGGCACGGTAATATACACTATGCCTGGTTTTGACCAATCCTGCGATCTTCCAGAACAATCCTAATTAAGTAGAAGGTGCAAGTAACTCTAAAAGAATTTACCAACTGTCTCTCAAAGTAACTCTGATTAATAGCAGAGGCGCAAAAATGTCTCTATAACCAGGTCACATGATAGAATACAAATGACTGTTGCTATTTTTAAGTAATGTTTATTAAAATCCCTTGGCACGTGATAAATTTAATTTACAGCTGCTTGCAGTCTGACTTACACACACAGCATCCTGTGGCTCAACTCATTAACACACTCAGGGAAGAAATGAGTTTTCTCTCGAGTTCTTCCATTCTATTTCTCCTCCCTTATAAGGCCAGATTGCGAGACTCTTCGAGAGCAAACACCTGCCCTTGCCTCCAGTACAAATTGTCTTAAATGACCAGAGTTTGTTAATTATCGCAAAGGCACACAGCACAAATTTGCATTAGACAGCCTGAGGCAGAGAGTTGAAGGAAGACTTTGGTGAGTCACCTGGTACTCCGACAAGCGTTCACTCTCTGTGGGAAAGATAAGATAGGGGAGGCCTGGAGACAACCTGAGCTAGAACAGTCCAGTCTGAGATACAGAGGCTTCTGGATGAATTTATCACCAGATGCTTCGAGAGTTAAAGTGTTCTGGGTCTGGAGACCAAAGACCTGGATTCTAATTCTGCTTCTGAGTTGAGTTGAAAAACACCAGATGGCATTAATCTGATTCCTTCCATTTTATGGCCAAAGAGCTGAATTCAGAGATCAGATATTTTAGCTAGACTAACATGCTCCATGAGGGGTCAGAGAGCATGCATCTAAAGCCTTGCATACGCCTTGCATATCAAGAGGTAGGAGTGAAAGATGCTACAAATGTTGCATAATCCTCCTAAGAAGTTTGTGGAGCACAGCGACTGTCCTAGTTGGTCACAAGAAAGAACAAATTTCCACACATTCCTACTAAGGAAACCACATATAAGTTCAGAATTGTGTGATCTGCCTGCGCTATAAAGAGAATATAAACTATTTGTTTAGATACTGTATTCTTTCCCTGGACTCAAAGACGGCTTTCTCCTAATCAGGATAAGAAAATCATGTCCTCTGTCCTAACCATTCATAGCTCATGGGCTGTGTAAGAACAGTTAGGCAGTAGCTACAAAGCCATTGCTGTCCTTGGACAACTAACATGAAAGTCCTTTTGATACGGGGAAAGGAGACTGCAGGGGGAGAGGCAACTACTCTACCACGTTCTAAATATAGTACACTGATGGCTAGCGGGGGGAAAGGGGGATCTTCAGCACTTAAAAACATATTTATGTGAAGGGCATGCGTGTGTGTGTGTGTGTGAGAGAGAGAGAGAGAGAGAAAGAGAGAGAGAGAGAGAGAGAGAGAGGAGAACTTAGGGAAAGAGTTCTCTCCATCCACCACGTGGGTACCAGGGACCTAACTCAGGTCACCAGGCTTAGTTGAAAATGCCTTTACCAGCTCAACCATTTCCCCAGCCAAACTTATTTCATGATCTCTTCTGTGACCTTTCTAAGGTCACAACCATGCTGTAGAGCCCTAGTGGTTGACAAGAAGAAATGCTCACTTCAACTGTGAGTCCACACAATTACCTCAATCTTGGCCAAGCTCTGCTGACCCTGGCAGGCTCAGCTAACAAGCTTTGAGGATGCTGTCTTGCCTACAGCTCCAGGTTCAGCTGACAAGTGGCTAATTTGAGGTGTCCTGGGTTCTATAGACCTTTCACCTCTGCCAGGCTAGCGTGGACAGGGTCTTCATCTGACCACAGGCAGAGAAGGGCAATCAAACAAGCCCAGACACACAACACCCAGCACTGTCTGGTTAGTTCAGAGCAGGGGCAATGACTGCAAGTTGGAATATGAGTGGTCCTGAGTCCCATGGCATGGCAGGTGGGTATGGTATTAGTCCTTTCTGTGTTGCTAAAGATACCAGGAGTTTGGAAATGCAGAGACAGGTGGATATTTGGCCCTCAGA
Organism: Rhynchomys soricoides; assembly: GCA_019843965.1. Lineage (NCBI taxonomy): Eukaryota > Metazoa > Chordata > Mammalia > Rodentia > Muridae > Rhynchomys > Rhynchomys soricoides. The sequence continues at coordinate 7,107 of JADRCH010010643.1, forward strand.
ACTGGTGGATGGGAAGTTCAAGGAGCACAGTGCCTGCTTCCAGGAAGGACCACTTTGCCGTCATTGCATGGTGGAGGAGAAAGGGAGAGATCCATGAGGGAGAACAGGCCAAGCACACAGCCTCCCCTGGCTTTGTCACAGTTCACTCTGCTGAGGATCACTCATTCCTTCAGGATTCCACTGATCTGCAACTGTGGAAATCAGTTTTTGAAGGAGGATTCAACATGAACCAATCACCTTTTAGTGGGCGATGCTTCTTAAAGTCACAGTGCCTCCTCCGTATCTAACTTTACCTGGACATCAAGCTTCTAGCAGATAAACTTCTTGGAGACAAAGCACACCAGACACAGCAAGACTAATTCAGCCTCAGTTTCTTATAGAGACCTGTGAAGTAACAATTGCTACCTTGCATCAATGCCTTCCCCCATATCCTATTAACAGCAAATGATGGCCATTGTTGTCTTGGCATGGGCCCTGAGCTCTAGTGTCTTCACTCTCACTGCCTGGATGTCACCCAATGCTCAAAAAGAAAGGTTTACCCCAGAGTTCTTAGGAACCTCACCAACTATCTGAGACAGCCATCTTATAAAGGTGAGGGGTGTCTTGGGCTTAGAGTTTCCAAGACTGACTGACTGTTCCTGTGACTCAGAAGCACAGTATGGCAGAAATGTGTAGCAAAGCTGTTCCAATCACGATGGGATGTAAGAGAGGAAGAGAAAAAGACTGTGGTCCCAGTGACCCTTCAAGAGCATGAACCCAGAAGATTTCCCAGTAGGTTCTACCTCTTATAGAGTACCTATACTTTATAAAAAAAATGCCAGCAGAACACCATAGTAAAAAATCTGATAGAGATTTTAGCCACCTGCTAACCAATCCCTCAATACCCATTTCTCTATTGCTCATTAGTACTGGACTGTTTGAACTTATGACTGTCTTGATTAATAGCTTCTCTTGCAGCTAGGTATGGTCATGTGATTATGTCCAGGACAATACAGTCCAAGCAGAAGTGTCATATGAGACTTTCAAAAATGGCTTTTAAGAGGAAGAATGTATTCTTTTTCTCTTCCTTTTTCCTGATGGTAGGGATGTGATAGCTAGACTTTGAGTAGCCATCTTAAGCTCCAAGGTAAGAAGACTCCTACATGCCAAAGATGGCAGCTCTTTGAGTTAGAGAAAACATGGATATTATTCCATGGGGCACTGTACTTCCCACACACACATATGCAAACTTCTCATTTCTTATTCCAGAGAGAAAATAAAATTCTTCTTCTACACTTCTCTGGACATTGCTGATCACATCTTGTATTTACACTGTGATTTTAAATTCACAAAACCTATTCTCATTTATTTTTTTTCCTTATGATATGCCCAGGCAAAACAAAAGATGTTATGATGAAGAAACAGAGGCTTGGGGAGTTTAAACAGTTACCCAAGATCCGTGTGTTAGGCAAAAACCTGAACAATGAGACTCTTGGGTCAAGCTGTCCATCAGCACAGGGTACACTCAGACCACCAGTCTCACTTCCATCCTTTATCCCCCACCCCCACCCCGGACATCACTGAGACAGGAAAGAAAGGCAGGGAGAACCTGGGGACATGAGAAAGGAAAAGGAGCTGCTCATTCAGGCATCTGGCTAGAAGCAAGAACAGCAGCACAATGATCAACTGTTTAAGACCATCTTCATTCCAAACAGCAAACCTGTAGTTTTCTAGGAATCTCACCAGAAATCTCATTTACAGGGAAAGAACTTTTGACAACTCCTGTGTAAACCTAGAGACTCCTGTATCACCTGTCAGATTAGAACTCTATCCAAGGCATCTCCAGAGACACTTTGTAATTCCACTTGTCAAAAAATTGAGAAAATGTCTCAAAAAGTTTCTTAGAAACCAGAGAGCCACACAAATGATGAATATGGTTATTGCTAAGATAATCCATCGTGACTTCCCCTTGAGGAGCCCATGCCTGCCCCTGGGTACGGTACAGGATCCACCCTAACCCTCATTTACATATTGAGTTCCAGGCTGTGGGGGTTTGACCATGAATGGTCCCATCATGCTTGGGCCCCAGTTGGTGGAACTGTTTGGGAAGGATTAGGAGGTGTGGCCTTGTTGGAGGAAGTGTGTCTAACTATTTGAGGTGGACTCTGAGTTTTCAAAAGCTCACACCATTCCCAGTTAGCTCTTTCTACCTCATGCTTGTGGATCAGATACAAGCTCCCAGCTCCCACCTGGTTGCTGCCGTATTTCCCTTCAGGATGGTTATGGACTCTAACTCTCTGGAACCATGAGCTCTAAATCAAATGCTTTCTTCTATAAGTTTGCTTCCATCATGGTGTTCTGCCATGGCAATTTTAAAAAAAGTCATTAAGATACAGGCCAAGCAGGACTACATAATGAGACCCTGTCTCAAAATAGAAAAAAAAAAATTAAAAAGCATTTTAAATGAAATCTTAGCTCTGCCTCCTTATACTGCCAAGTTCTGAAATTCTTTTCAGTGTAAAATCTGCAATTCCTGGACTGACCTGAGTCAAAGTCCCTAAAATATTAGGGGAACCTCCTGTGGCTGCTGAGAGTGACAGTGTGGAGCTGCTGAGGGTGACAGTGTGGAGCTGCATCTTTGTATCCTTACTGATGGCACTGCCAGCATGATCTTCCAAGATCATCAGTATCTGAGGCCATTGACATTTTCTTTTTTAAAAATCGTTAGCTCTATATGACATTGCCAAAATCTAGCCAGGCTCACCAGGCCACAGTCCCCTCCCCCCAGTCATCTCTCCCATGACAGTGGGTTGACAAAGCTGCTTTCTCAGATCTTGAAGGTAGACCAGAAGCAGATAACTTCGACTACAACAGGGATCATGACGCTCTGTCCCCACCCAGTCTGTCACCCAGGTCCTATGTCCAAATGACTCCACAACTTTCCAGACAGCAGCACCAGCCAGGGACCAAGTGTTCAAACATATAAGCCTGTGAGGAACATGCCACATACAAGCCACAACCCCAGGGAACAGCAACCTTCACCCAGCTGTTTGATATCAAAGTCAATGAGTCTTTCTCCCATGACACTGGCCTTGATTCTTCAATTTTCCCCAACTTCATAGAAGGTAAAGGGCAGCTGCAAGACCCAGCTCAAGCTCCACACTCTGGGGGAATCAACACGGGACTGGGAGAGGCACTACCTGGGGAAAGCTCCAGGTTGGAGCCAAAGGATGTTGAGGGCCCTGCTAGGAAGTAGAGGGTAAAACCTTCCAGGTAGGAGCTTGGCATGTGTGTGAGGCAGAGATTGGAACTGAGTATGCACAGGAAGCCACTGTGGGCTGCACCATACAGAAAGCATATCTGCGCGCAGATGCTGAGAGCTCCAGGCTCTTCCAAGTGCTTTGCAGCTTGTGGTCATGTGTGTCCACACCACACTATGACAGTCACTTTCCTTCCCATTCTTTCTCACCCAATGGAAGCTCTTAGAAGGAAGGCAGGGACCTTGTTCAGCCGTCTGATTCCCAGGACTCAAGGCCTGGCACAGAGCCTTCAATGCAGACATGCTTTTCGAAAGCCAAGTGAGAGAGGTGGCAACTGCATTTAAAGAACCATGAACATCAACTGATCTTTCTACATCAGACCTGAGAAAGCTGTGCACTTCCGAAAGTCATCGAGAACAAGCTGTGTACCCGGCTGGCTGGTGCTGGTGTGAGCGGCAGGTCTCCAAGCTCCTGGGTGCTTCTGACATTTCTAACTAAAGTAAATGGCAAAGCCCTCCCTCCCTGAAAGATCTACAAAGCCCGGAGCCAGACAGGTTTCCAGGCAGAAGCCATTCCCAGAAAATCCCACTGTAAACAAGAAGCTGTAGAATTCAATGAGTTCCCCCTTGGAGGAAAAGTCACCCAAACCTTTAATCATAAAACAGGGCATGAGATATTAGAACTTTGCAAATTGTCTCTTTCTAGTCATTCACTCAGCAAATACAGGTTGGGCTACAGTGAGTCCAGCTCCAATCGACCTTGGGAATATAGCAGCTGAACTCCCAGTCAAAGTCCTTCCAAGGCAGAGCAGAGGACAGGTTGGGGGCTCCTGGTTTAGGCAGAAAATTAGCCCAGAAGCAAGAAAGAAGGAGCGAGAGGATTGGACAGGATTCAAGGTACTGCTGTTGAGATACAGACTCTTTCCACTAGGGCCCCTAAAAGGGTGCAGAGGAGATCTTAGAGCCAGTTGTCCAAGGTAGAGAGCTTAGATATGCTCGCAGCAGCCTGATTTGTAAGTAGGTAGCTCTATAGTCTAGGTGCCACCAACACATGTGGGTTGGGCCCCTACATTGGCTCACCAGACTTTCAGGCAAAGAAACAAGAAGATGTTGTAGCAGGAATTTAGGGGGTGAGAGACAGAGGATCATCCCCCCTCAACTCCTTTGGAACCATCAGTGGGTTGAGGGGACATAGTATGCAGTCTCTGCTTACTCCTGAACCCCTGCCCACATGGATCTCACTTTCTAGTGAGGGAGACAAGTCATAAATAAAAAATATGGTATAATGTGTATGCTACAAAGCATGGGACTCTGAGGGGTTGTGGGTGAGGTACTAGGCTTGCCACCAAGCCTAGGAACATGAATTTGATTCTTGGGACCCACATGGCGAAAGGAAAAAAAAGTATTCCTACAAATCGTCCTCTGACCTTCACATGTGAAGTCCAAGAGCCGGCAGGTTGGATGTAAATGAGGCAGGGCTGTCTGGGTAAGTGTCTCCATGTGTTTGGTATTGATATCACAGAATAGCTGGGACAGCTCAATTTACAAAGAGTAGAATCTCATTTGTCACAGTTTGGGAGTTTGAAAGTCTAAGACAGAAGTGCTGGGAAGTTTGATGTCTGGCAAGAGCCCTGTCTGTTCCCAAGATGGCATCTAGTGCCCTGAGGAATGCCATTGCTCCTGTGTCCCCAGGGTTGAAGGGTGTGAGCTCACAGCATCAGGTCCTTTTCCTTTGGCGCACTCATCCAGTCAGAGGCAGAACCCTCATGGCCTAAACACCTCCCAGTAGGCCCTAGCCTCTGAATGGGGATCAAAGTCCCAACACGAACTTGAATGGCATGAAGTACTCAAACCATATCAATGTGTATTGCTGACAAAGTGGCACCTGAGTGAGAGAGTAGGTCTTGGCAACTGGGCAAGAGCTGTCAAGACATTAGGAATGGCCAGGCTGAGGCAAACTCAGGTCGGAGAGTTTGAGAAATAACAAGGCAGCTGGCCTGAAGTCTCAAGGGTTGGGGGGGGGGGGTCTGTGACCTCAACAGGCTGCAGAGAGACAAGCCATGGGAGACAAGAAGGCAGTTCAGCTCAGCAGGACTCAGTACTTGGTGTTGGTGCAAACTTCAGGAGTCTGACCCTGAGCGGTTTATTTTAGGCATATTTAAGCACATCTCACTTTGGTGAAAACTTTTCTGGAAATAATGAACTCAATCTCACCTTGTACAACAAAACATACATAAATCTCCTTGAGGAACAAAGTAAGCTTACTACAAATCAGACATGGCTACATTGAAGCATACTGGGAAGCATACTGGACAACTCCGAGGGAGCCACTGGCAATGGGTCTTTAGCTAGGGATGGCCCTGACTTAGGGAGGATAAGTCTGGAGCTGAGTCAGCTCCTGGGACACTGAGGTGGAAGAGATAACAAGGCCAGAACTGAGCTGGTTTCCAAAATTCTGCAAGGTCTTACCAATTACAATAGAACCAACATAGAAACTGTAACACAAGGTCTCACCAATTGTAATAGAAACCATAATACAGTGTATACTAATGTCACTGCTTTTCCCCTGAAAATCATATTAGAGGATATCTAACCCTTCTGGAAAATCCCCCTAGACCTGCATAAAAAGAGGACTGTGAGCCTCTTGAGTAGTTGCCATTTTGATGAATGGTTGACCCTTGCATGCTGATAATTTTTGCAGAATAAATGCTCTTTGCCTTAGCATACTATTTGAGTCTGGGGTCTTTCTTCAGGGATCCTTAGGCCTTAACAGCTACACAGTTGGAGCCAAGGTCACTGGTTTAGTAAGCACATCTGTGCACAGCCCTTCTGGGCAGATAACTGACATTACATTCCTTCCCTTGAAGGAAAAACTTGTGTGCTTAGCATTTCAGTTTCCCCTATTGTGAGAACAAAGACCTTCATTCCACAACAGGGGTCACAGAAAGGCTGTGAGGGAGAGCTGGGAGAGACTCTGGTCCATAGGCCCATTACATTGGGCTTGTTCAATAATACTGCCTCACCAGCCCTCTTGGATGTATTCACTAAGCTCTTGTGATGGTTTGTATATGCTTGGGTCAGGGAATGGCCCTATCAGGAGGTGTGGCCTTGTTGGAGTAGGTGTGTCACTGTGGGTGTGGGCTTTAATACCCTAGTCCTAGTTGCTTGGAAGTGAGTATTCTGCTAGCAGCCTTCAGATGAAGATGTAGAACTCAGTTCCTCCTGCACCGTGCCTGCCTGGATGCTGCCATGTTCCTGCCTTGGTGATAATGGACTGAACCTCTGACCTGTAAGCCAGCGCCAATTAAATGTTGTTCGTTTTAAGACTTGCATTGGTCATGGTGTCTGCTCAAAGCAGTAAAGCCCTAACAAAGACAGCTCCTGAACTCAAAGATGGATAGCAGATGCCCATCTAGGAGAGGAGGAAGACTTGCAGCTATGAATGAGCCAGGGTTTCATTTGGGTCTGCCCTGTGGAGGACTTGGGCTACAGGCCCAACTGGCATTGTTTTTATTATTTGTCATTACAGGCAAGCAGAGTATTATTCTCTTCTTTATTTTATAGTCAGCAACACAGAAGCTCAGAAAAATCTAAGAAAAATCCCCAGATTTGTCCTAGAGTCAGGTGACACCAAGATCAGATTTCTCCCTGCAGACTTTCTGAGCACGTGCTATACTCTGTTCTGTTCTATTTTCCATTGCTACAAGAAAATATTTGAGCTGAGTACTTTGCAAAGAGAGGGGTCTTATTTAGATTATTGTTTGAGATGTTGGAAACTTTCTTTTTAAATATGTTTTTAAGGAGTTATTTTTAATTAAGTATATGTGGGGGGAATGGCTGCATACCCACAAGCATGTGAGTTCCCAAGGAGGCCTGAGATGTCAGATCCCTTTGGAGAGTTACGGGTGGTCGTGAGCCTCCACTTGGGTTGTAGGAACACTGTTTAGGTGCTCCGCAAGAGCAGTGCTTGCTACTGTTGAACCGTTTCTCTTGCAAGAGGTTAAAACATTTAAAACCAGGATTGGTGAGGGCCAAATGGTAGAATCATCACGTTGGACGTTCCTGTGAAAGCAACCATGTTAACATAGGGATCCAGTGAAGGCAGTCCTAATTTTGCATGATAACTCATTTTCACAAGAACCAATGGAAGGTCTCATGGGCTCTGTGCTCGTACACAGAGCAGGCCACATGAATCCCTTTTAAGGGCAGTGCTCGAAATAACCTGACTACTTCCCACTAGGTCCCACCCCTTAGTGGTCCCAGTGTCTCTCAACATCATCACAATGATAACTAAGCCTTAACACATGAGCCACATTAAACCCATCCCACATTCATATAATTAGACTCCATTATGACGTGTGCTGTGCTATGCCTGAGACGGAGAGAAGGACGATAGGAAGGCACCATGGGAATTAGTGGAGTTCCCAGTAAGGAAAGGGTTTATGGGTAGAGGAAGGAGCGTGAGCAAAGACAAGGAGGTATAAGCCAGCAGGCATAGAGATGTACAGTATACATAATATACAGCATGTGTACAGTATAAAGGTGCAGTGAGCCAGATAGGGAGGAGCCTGGTGTGGAAGTTCCTCAGAGACTATGTTCTGGTGCCTTCTGAGCCATTTTAAGCAGGGAGAAGACACGGTCCCATTTGCAGTTTAGTGCTTTGTGTGAGAATGTGAGACCTCAGAGAGTAGAACTCTTTTCCTTTCTGATGTCTTCTAGCTGCTGCTTGGATGAGCTGCTGCAGCACACGTTGGTGCTCAGCTCAATCCAAGAGCTGGAGCTGGCTGCCTGTCGGGCTGGCGTTTGGACTCAGTTGCCCTGGCCAAAAGATTGGTCAGCCAAATGGGCCCAACCAAATGTTCTCTGGATCTTTTGTTTGGACTTCCTTTTGATGTAGAAAAATGGCTCTGGGCCAGAGTGACAATCAACCATGCCCAGACCTGAAAACTTCTCCAACTCTTGGCTCTTTCTCAGTGATAAAGAAAGGGTGACAGAAAGGCTTGGGATGTGACTCCATGGTAGAATGTTTGCCTAGCAAAGG
>JADRCH010010644.1:0-15408 GCA_019843965.1 Rhynchomys soricoides
CAGTTGGTTGAAAAGCCTCTGGGCCCCACCCCTCATGTGAAGATTGACACCTTGTCCATGTTGCAGGTTCTGGGCAGTTATAGGTCTTCACTCTTGGGCTCTTCTGAATAGAGCATTAGCTAGTTCTTCATTCTCTTCTCCTTTCCAGGAAAGACAGCCTGGGCCCCCGGGAGAGTGAGCAGCTTGACCACAAGGCAAGAAAATTCTTAACAGACACAGGAAGACAGACCTAGACCCTGGCCCATTGGTGCCTTGATGCCTTTATCCCAGTCTTGATCAGCAGTTCAAAGAGAAAAGCATTCAGCCCAGCAAACTGGGTCATTTTATAATAAAATTTGCTTTTCTACCCTAAGCCTTTAGTGACTACGTTAAGGAAACAGCAGCAGAGGGGGAAGGAGGCTCAGGCAGGTGGGCGGGACATGCTTAGAGACCTGTCACTCACTGGAGGCTGAGTCGTGACTCAGAGGCTTTTACATACTGCACCCACGTGAGCACGCATACACACCTGCACACACACACACACACTCCTAAAAGATCACCTCAAGTCCTCAGCGCTAATCATATAATTTCCAATTGCAGCCCTACTGTGACACACAAAGAGCCCTTCCTTCATATCTTACTTCCCTCCTCTGTAAAGTGGATGGTGTCAATCTCAGGTCACTGTCTGGACATGAATGACAGAAGGGTGCAGACTAAGATAAGGTTACTAACGCCAGCTTTGACAGCACCTGCTTTCGTGGGTGACCGCTGGACAGCCTTCCAGGCCCTGCTTGTTCACTTGTTTCTAGAATTTTCCTTTTGTTCTTTTAACAATGCTTCAACAATCTACCCCTAAAGGCAATCATAATGGCCTTTAGGTTGGCAGCCATGATGTGAGGAGGCCCGGCTTTATTGAGCACCTATTATGTGCCAAGTCCTACACTAAGGACTTTTCCTCATCTGATTTTTTTATAGATAACTGATGGCATCCTCACCAACTCTTTAAAATGGAAACAGAGTCTGGAGTCAGAGAGTCCCTGCCCCAGCTCCATCCACCCCTATAGTTAAGAAGCCATGAAACCACAGAAGACCAGGGGTCCCCGGCAGCATGTTTCTGGCTGAAGCATGTGCTCAGTGGGGTGTCCCAGCCATCTGCAGAATGTCACTAAGACAAGAGCCACCTGGATTATTATGAGGTGGTTGTCCTGGGGACTCCAAATGTCAGAGCTTGGCCACATCGGGGTAGAGTTGGCTTCAGGGTTGCTGGGGTTTCTCCCCAGGCAGGAGGTTGAAATCCACCTTTTTCTCAGCCTTGTGATCTTCAGCACGCTGGCCCTACCCCGTTCATTTTAGAAAGCACAGAGGACAAAGTGTGAAGTTGTCCACCTGGGGGGATAAAGAGGAGCTGGGTGATTAAAGCACCCTGCAACTGGGACGTGATCGGGCTGTGGTGAACATCTTTCCACGGGTCTTCCTCCAGGGAGCACTATTTTCTCCCATTGAGTCCTCACAGTGAATGTGGAGCTGGGCAGTTGAGCATGTCAAGGTCTTAAAGCAGACACTGACAGCACATTGTCCAGTCACTTCCCAGGAATGATGGTTCCCATTTGGGCCACCCAGCCATCTAAGTCAGAGGCCCCTTTTCTCTGGGCCTGGACACCAGAATGTTACCATGTTACTGTTTTCAAACTCCTAATTTGACAATAAGGTCGCTATTGGAATGACATTTTTTCCCTAAGCATATTAGTGAGTAGTCTTATAATGTTCACTATCATTTTGGTATGCAGCTAAAGCATCTCAGATGTAAGCCTGAGGAAATGAGGGGCACAGGGTCTGTTGAGAACAAATGTGGGAGTTGGCTTGCCCAATAGTTCCAAAAACACAAAGGAGCAAAAAGACCAGAAGGAGTGGAGATGTGACCCAGTTAGTAGAGCTCTCTTGCCTAGCCTGCATGGGACCACGGGTTCCATCCCCAGCTAGCATAAACTGGAGTCAGTGGCTTGTAATTCCAGCAATTGAAGACCCTATCTTCAAACAATGACAAAACAAGCCAGTGCACTGAGTTAATGTTGCATGCAGTGTATTGTTTCTTATACCTTTGTGGCTCTCATGTGCTACACATTTTAAAGCTGATTTAACGTAGGAATGAGCTGTTGCTTCGTGCTTCCGTGCACTCACACATGCACACACAAATGGCAATCAGGAAAGCCACATGATTATATCTCCACAGAGCTTGGTGATGGCACCTATGAATTATTGAATAGTTTGATAACTAATTCATGACTTTCCTGCTACAAATGGTGTCATTAGAAACTCATTGATTAAAAATCTGGTGAATCCAGGGCCTTCCTAAAGCTGGAATAGCCCAACTGTTTCCATGAATGTGTGAATGAGGGTGTGTGTTTCTATATGTCATGTGTATGTGTGTGCCATGCCTGCATATATGCCTCTGTGTGTATGTGCATATGCCTGTGTGTGTGTGCATGCACCTGTATATGTGTATCTGTATGTTCTGTATGAGTGCCTGTGTATGCATGTCTAAAGGTTGTGTGTATATGTGTGCATGCCTGTGTATTATGTGTATATGTCTCTATGTGTACACATTTGGATCTAAGCACACCCCCTGGCTGTTTGCTGAGCATTGAAGGCACATTCACAAGCAGTCCAAGGCTAGCCTTGAACTCATTATTTAGCTGAGGATGTTCTTGAACTAACTAACTAACTAACTAACTAACTGATTAATATGTAAGATTGTTTTAAGTGCATGTATGTATAGGCTCCATGTGTGTGCAGTGCCTGCAGAGGCCAAAGCATCCCGGGACCTGGAGTTGAAGACTGTTGTGAGCCTCCAAGTGGGTGCTGGGAACAGAACTCAGCAAGTGCTCTTAACTGCTGCGCCCCCTCTGCAGGTCCTTGCATCCGGAAGTTTACTTATTCACCTGTTGATAGACTCTTGGGCTGTTCCCATCTTCTGGCTACAGTAAATGATGTAATGGTATCTGAGTCCCTGCTTTCAATTTCATTAAATTGATTCTTTTTAACGTAAAGGGTGGAGTATTATGTTTACTACTCATTTACTGTGCTCTAAATATCTTATTACACTGTGGTGGTTTGGATGAGAAATGTCCCCCTCTGCTTTCAGGGGAACCCTATCTAAAACAGTAAGCGGTCCATTCTCCTCCCTGTTGTCTTGATTCATAATCTTCACCAAGGCTTCTTTTTATTCCACAGACACTTTTGGAGTGCAGCTGACCCCGGGAAGCAAGAGAGGTCAGACATGATCTCAGCCCTCAAAGACCTTCAGCGGCCTTCATGACCAGATCAGACAAAGGCAGGAGGCACCAGGACCCTGTGTCCCAGTGTGTGCTGTGACTGGAGCCCAGAGCAAGGTTCTTGAAAACAGACAGGATGCTGGAACATCTTAGGTTCTGCTGCCACAGCCGAGGCACCAGGGATGAAAAATCACCCAGCAGACAAAGGGCCAAGGGTGGTTTGGGCATTACCAGCTTCTTACTTCCTTCTCTTCCCTTCCTTCCCCCTCCCTCCGTTTTGTATCTGTGCATGTTCCTAAGGATGCACATGCCATGCACACCCGTGGAGGTCAGAGGAGAACTTCCGGGTGTTGGTCCTCAGGTGCCTTCCACTGTTTGATTTTCAGACAAGGTCTCTCATGGACTTGCAGCTTTATCATGTTGGCCACATTAGTTGGACCCCAATCTCCCAGGGCTCGCTCTCCTTCTCTCTCTCTCTCTCTCTCTCTCTCTCTCTCTCTCTCTCTCTCTCTCTCCCCACCTTCCTGTGATTATAGACACTAACCACCACTCTCCGCTCTTTATGTGGGTTCTGGGGAGCTGAGCTCAAGTCCACATACTTTTGGGCTAGTACTTTACCCACAGAGCCATCTTCCCAGCCCTGCCCACTAACACATCTTTAAAAAGGACTTATATTATGTGTGTTAGTGTTTTGCCTGCATGTATGTACACACCCATATGTGTGGCTGGTGCCCCTGGGGGTCAGAAGAGAAGTCTGATCCCCTGGAACTAGATGGCTGTGAGCCACCATGTGAGTGCCGGGAACTGAGCCCAGGTCCTCTGTGGGAGCAACCAGGGCTTTAAGCTCTGCGCCATCTTTCTAGCTTCCTTTGAATATTTCTAAAACCCTTTCTCAGGTTGCAAGTCCTTCCAGCAGTTTTTCTTACACAATCCTCCTGAGAACTTTGTGTGGGGGCAGTGACTGAGCGACTGCCTTAGTTAAATTGTCAACTTGACACAATGTAGCCACCCAAGAAGGGCGCCTCCGCTGAGGGATTTCCCAGGTCAGACTGGCCTGTGGGTGTGTCTGAAGAGGAATGATTTTGATTGATAATTGATGTCGAAGGTCCCAGCCCTCAGTGGGTAGTACTATCCCTAGGTGGGCAGCATTAACTGTATGAAGATGCTAGCTGACCAGGAGCCTATGATCTAGCAAGCAGCGTGCTGCCCTGCTTTCTGCTTTTCTCTGTTACGGACTGGGTCCTGAAAGCCGAAACAAACCCTTTCCTATGCTAAGTTGCTTTGTTCACAGAGTTTGTCAAAGGACTGTCAGTGACCGATCCCATTTTACAGATGAGGATGTGGAGAAGTGGTCACTCAACTGAGAAATGGCAGAACTCCCATTCAGCTACAGATCAACTTGATTCCAGGCTGGAAGGTCTGAGCTACAGGAATTGATTTCCCTGTAGGTAGCATGAGAGCAGCGAGTGGAAAACTCCACAGCGCTCAGATACTAGCAGGGACAAATGAGAAGAGTCTGAATAAGGTGATCAAATCTGATCTAGTCTGAATAACTAGATCAGATTCGGAAATTTTCAAACATAATTCTGACCATCCCTACAATAGCCGCTCCTGTGTCCCGCAGTGGGAGAGGAAAAGACCTAGTTGTCTGGATGGGCAGTGGGGTAAAGAGCAAGCAGCAGCCCCATGAGGCTGGCGTGGGAGTGGCAGCAGAGATCCTATTATCTCCTTTCCTGGTTCAGCACTCCTGGTGAGGAAACTGCCCTCTGGTGCTAACTTTCTCTTAAGTTTCTGTCTCTTGGAAAGTCTAATAGACATCATCTAATGAGCAAGGAGGACCTCCAGGGCACGGTAATATACACTATGCCTGGTTTTGACCAATCCTGCGATCTTCCAGAACAATCCTAATTAAGTAGAAGGTGCAAGTAACTCTAAAAGAATTTACCAACTGTCTCTCAAAGTAACTCTGATTAATAGCAGAGGCGCAAAAATGTCTCTATAACCAGGTCACATGATAGAATACAAATGACTGTTGCTATTTTTAAGTAATGTTTATTAAAATCCCTTGGCACGTGATAAATTTAATTTACAGCTGCTTGCAGTCTGACTTACACACACAGCATCCTGTGGCTCAACTCATTAACACACTCAGGGAAGAAATGAGTTTTCTCTCGAGTTCTTCCATTCTATTTCTCCTCCCTTATAAGGCCAGATTGCGAGACTCTTCGAGAGCAAACACCTGCCCTTGCCTCCAGTACAAATTGTCTTAAATGACCAGAGTTTGTTAATTATCGCAAAGGCACACAGCACAAATTTGCATTAGACAGCCTGAGGCAGAGAGTTGAAGGAAGACTTTGGTGAGTCACCTGGTACTCCGACAAGCGTTCACTCTCTGTGGGAAAGATAAGATAGGGGAGGCCTGGAGACAACCTGAGCTAGAACAGTCCAGTCTGAGATACAGAGGCTTCTGGATGAATTTATCACCAGATGCTTCGAGAGTTAAAGTGTTCTGGGTCTGGAGACCAAAGACCTGGATTCTAATTCTGCTTCTGAGTTGAGTTGAAAAACACCAGATGGCATTAATCTGATTCCTTCCATTTTATGGCCAAAGAGCTGAATTCAGAGATCAGATATTTTAGCTAGACTAACATGCTCCATGAGGGGTCAGAGAGCATGCATCTAAAGCCTTGCATACGCCTTGCATATCAAGAGGTAGGAGTGAAAGATGCTACAAATGTTGCATAATCCTCCTAAGAAGTTTGTGGAGCACAGCGACTGTCCTAGTTGGTCACAAGAAAGAACAAATTTCCACACATTCCTACTAAGGAAACCACATATAAGTTCAGAATTGTGTGATCTACCTGCGCTATAAAGAGAATATAAACTATTTGTTTAGATACTGTATTCTTTCCCTGGACTCAAAGACGGCTTTCTCCTAATCAGGATAAGAAAATCATGTCCTCTGTCCTAACCATTCATAGCTCATGGGCTGTGTAAGAACAGTTAGGCAGTAGCTACAAAGCCATTGCTGTCCTTGGACAACTAACATGAAAGTCCTTTTGATACGGGGAAAGGAGACTGCAGGGGGAGAGGCAACTACTCTACCACGTTCTAAATATAGTACACTGATGGCTAGCGGGGGGAAAGGGGGATCTTCAGCACTTAAAAACATATTTATGTGAAGGGCATGCGTGTGTGTGTGTGTGTGAGAGAGAGAGAGAGAAAGAGAGAGAGAGAGAGAGAGAGAGAGAGAGAGAGAGAGAGAGAGGGGAGAACTTAGGGAAAGAGTTCTCTCCATCCACCACGTGGGTACCAGGGACCTAACTCAGGTCACCAGGCTTAGTTGAAAATGCCTTTACCAGCTCAACCATTTCCCCAGCCAAACTTATTTCATGATCTCTTCTGTGACCTTTCTAAGGTCACAACCATGCTGTAGAGCCCTAGTGGTTGACAAGAAGAAATGCTCACTTCAACTGTGAGTCCACACAATTACCTCAATCTTGGCCAAGCTCTGCTGACCCTGGCAGGCTCAGCTAACAAGCTTTGAGGATGCTGTCTTGCCTACAGCTCCAGGTTCAGCTGACAAGTGGCTAATTTGAGGTGTCCTGGGTTCTATAGACCTTTCACCTCTGCCAGGCTAGCGTGGACAGGGTCTTCATCTGACCACAGGCAGAGAAGGGCAATCAAACAAGCCCAGACACACAACACCCAGCACTGTCTGGTTAGTTCAGAGCAGGGGCAATGACTGCAAGTTGGAATATGAGTGGTCCTGAGTCCCATGGCATGGCAGGTGGGTATGGTATTAGTCCTTTCTGTGTTGCTAAAGATACCAGGAGTTTGGAAATGCAGAGACAGGTGGATATTTGGCCCTCAGAACTGGTGGATGGGAAGTTCAAGGAGCACAGTGCCTGCTTCCAGGAAGGACCACTTTGCCGTCATTGCATGGTGGAGAAGGAGAAAGGGAGAGATCCATGAGGGAGAACAGGCCAAGCACACAGCCTCCCCTGGCTTTGTCACAGTTCACTCTGCTGAGGATCACTCATTCCTTCAGGATTCCACTGATCTGCAACTGTGGAAATCAGTTTTTGAAGGAGGATTCAACATGAACCAATCACCTTTTAGTGGGCGATGCTTCTTAAAGTCACAGTGCCTCCTCCGTATCTAACTTTACCTGGACATCAAGCTTCTAGCAGATAAACTTCTTGGAGACAAAGCACACCAGACACAGCAGGACTAATTCAGCCTCAGTTTCTTATAGAGACCTGTGAAGTAACAATTGCTACCTTGCATCAATGCCTTCCCCCATATCCTATTAACAGCAAATGATGGCCATTGTTGTCTTGGCATGGGCCCTGAGCTCTAGTGTCTTCACTCTCACTGCCTGGATGTCACCCAATGCTCAAAAAGAAAGGTTTACCCCAGAGTTCTTAGGAACCTCACCAACTATCTGAGACAGCCATCTTATAAAGGTGAGGGGTGTCTTGGGCTTAGAGTTTCCAAGACTGACTGACTGTTCCTGTGACTCAGAAGCACAGTATGGCAGAAATGTGTAGCAAAGCTGTTCCAATCACGATGGGATGTAAGAGAGGAAGAGAAAAAGACTGTGGTCCCAGTGACCCTTCAAGAGCATGAACCCAGAAGATTTCCCAGTAGGTTCTACCTCTTATAGAGTACCTATACTTTATAAAAAAAAATGCCAGCAGAACACCATAGTAAAAAATCTGATAGAGATTTTAGCCACCTGCTAACCAATCCCTCAATACCCATTTCTCTATTGCTCATTAGTACTGGACTGTTTGAACTTATGACTGTCTTGATTAATAGCTTCTCTTGCAGCTAGGTATGGTCATGTGATTATGTCCAGGACAATACAGTCCAAGCAGAAGTGTCATATGAGACTTTCAAAAATGGCTTTTAGGAGGAAGAATGTATTCTTTTTCTCTTCCTTTTTCCTGATGGTAGGGATGTGATAGCTAGACTTTGAGTAGCCATCTTAAGCTCCAAGGTAAGAAGACTCCTACATGCCAAAGATGGCAGCTCTTTGAGTTAGAGAAAACATGGATATTATTCCATGGGGCACTGTACTTCCCACACACACATATGCAAACTTCTCATTTCTTATTCCAGAGAGAAAATAAAATTCTTCTTCTACACTTCTCTGGACATTGCTGATCACATCTTGTATTTACACTGTGATTTTAAATTCACAAAACCTATTCTCATTTATTTTTTTTCCTTATGATATGCCCAGGCAAAACAAAAGATGTTATGATGAAGAAACAGAGGCTTGGGGAGTTTAAACAGTTACCCAAGATCCGTGTGTTAGGCAAAAACCTGAACAATGAGACTCTTGGGTCAAGCTGTCCATCAGCACAGGGTACACTCAGACCACCAGTCTCACTTCCATCCTTTATCCCCCACCCCCACCCCGGACATCGCTGAGACAGGAAAGAAAGGCAGGGAGAATCTGGGGACACGAGAAAGGAAAAGGAGCTGCTCATTCAGGCATCTGGCTAGAAGCAAGAACAGCAGCACAATGATCAACTGTTTAAGACCATCTTCATTCCAAACAGCAAACCTGTAGTTTTCTAGGAATCTCACCAGAAATCTCATTTACAGGGAAAGAACTTTTGACAACTCCTGTGTAAACCTAGAGACTCCTGTATCACCTGTCAGATTAGAACTCTATCCAAGGCATCTCCAGAGACACTTTGTAATTCCACTTGTCAAAAAATTGAGAAAATGTCTCAAAAAGTTTCTTAGAAACCAGAGAGCCACACAAATGATGAATATGGTTATTGCTAAGATAATCCATCGTGACTTCCCCTTGAGGAGCCCATGCCTGCCCCTGGGTACGGTACAGGATCCACCCTAACCCTCATTTACATATTGAGTTCCAGGCTGTGGGGGTTTGACCATGAATGGTCCCATCATGCTTGGGCCCCAGTTGGTGGAACTGTTTGGGAAGGATTAGGAGGTGTGGCCTTGTTGGAGGAAGTGTGTCTAACTATTTGAGGTGGACTCTGAGTTTTCAAAAGCTCACACCATTCCCAGTTAGCTCTTTCTACCTCATGCTTGTGGATCAGATACAAGCTCCCAGCTCCCACCTGGTTGCTGCCGTATTTCCCTTCAGGATGGTTATGGACTCTAACTCTCTGGAACCATGAGCTCTAAATCAAATGCTTTCTTCTATAAGTTTGCTTCCATCATGGTGTTCTGCCATGGCAATTTTAAAAAAAGTCATTAAGATACAGGCCAAGCAGGACTACATAATGAGACCCTGTCTCAAAATAGAAAAAAAAAAATTAAAAAGCATTTTAAATGAAATCTTAGCTCTGCCTCCTTATACTGCCAAGTTCTGAAATTCTTTTCAGTGTAAAATCTGCAATTCCTGGACTGACCTGAGTCAAAGTCCCTAAAATATTAGGGGAACCTCCTGTGGCTGCTGAGAGTGACAGTGTGGAGCTGCTGAGGGTGACAGTGTGGAGCTGCATCTTTGTATCCTTACTGATGGCACTGCCAGCATGATCTTCCAAGATCATCAGTATCTGAGGCCATTGACATTTTCTTTTTTAAAAATCGTTAGCTCTATATGACATTGCCAAAATCTAGCCAGGCTCACCAGGCCACAGTCCCCTCCCCCCAGTCATCTCTCCCATGACAGTGGGTTGACAAAGCTGCTTTCTCAGATCTTGAAGGTAGACCAGAAGCAGATAACTTCGACTACAACAGGGATCATGACGCTCTGTCCCCACCCAGTCTGTCACCCAGGTCCTATGTCCAAATGACTCCACAACTTTCCAGACAGCAGCACCAGCCAGGGACCAAGTGTTCAAACACATAAGCCTGTGAGGAACATGCCACATACAAGCCACAACCCCAGGGAACAGCAACCTTCACCCAGCTGTTTGATATCAAAGTCAATGAGTCTTTCTCCCATGACACTGGCCTTGATTCTTCAATCTTCCCCAACTTCATAGAGGGTAAAGGGCAGCTGCAAGACCCAGCTCAAGCTCCACACTCTGGGGGAATCAACACGGGACTGGGAGAGGCACTACCTGGGGAAAGCTCCAGGTTGGAGCCAAAGGATGTTGAGGGCCCTGCTAGGAAGTAGAGGGTAAAACCTTCCAGGTAGGAGCTTGGCATGTGTGTGAGGCAGAGATTGGAACTGAGTATGCACAGGAAGCCACTGTGGGCTGCACCAGACAGAAAGCATATCTGCGCGCAGATGCTGAGAGCTCCAGGCTCTTCCAAGTGCTTTGCAGCTTGTGGTCATGTGTGTCCACACCACACTATGACAGTCACTTTCCTTCCCATTCTTTCTCACCCAATGGAAGCTCTTAGAAGGAAGGCAGGGACCTTGTTCAGCCGTCTGATTCCCAGGACTCAAGGCCTGGCACAGAGCCTTCAATGCAGACATGCTTTTCGAAAGCCAAGTGAGAGAGGTGGCAACTGCATTTAAAGAACCATGAACATCAACTGATCTTTCTACATCAGACCTGAGAAAGCTGTGCACTTCCGAAAGTCATCGAGAACAAGCTGTGTACCCGGCTGGCTGGTGCTGGTGTGAGCGGCAGGTCTCCAAGCTCCTGGGTGCTTCTGACATTTCTAACTAAAGTAAATGGCAAAGCCCTCCCTCCCTGAAAGATCTACAAAGCCCGGAGCCAGACAGGTTTCCAGGCAGAAGCCATTCCCAGAAAATCCCACTGTAAACAAGAAACTGTAGAATTCAATGAGTTCCCCCTTGGAGGAAAAGTCACCCAAACCTTTAATCATAAAACAGGGCATGAGATATTAGAACTTTGCAAATTGTCTCTTTCTAGTCATTCACTCAGCAAATACAGGTTGGGCTACAGTGAGTCCAGCTCCAATCGACCTTGGGAATATAGCAGCTGAACTCCCAGTCGAAGTCCTTCCAAGGCAGAGCAGAGGACAGGTTGGGGGCTCCTGGTTTAGGCAGAAAATTAGCCCAGAAGCAAGAAAGAAGGAGCGAGAGGATTGGACAGGATTCAAGGTACTGCTGTTGAGATACAGACTCTTTCCACTAGGGCCCCTAAAAGGGTGCAGAGGAGATCTTAGAGCCAGTTGTCCAAGGTAGAGAGCTTAGATATGCTCGCAGCAGCCTGATTTGTAAGTAGGTAGCTCTATAGTCTAGGTGCCACCAACACATGTGGGTTGGGCCCCTACATTGGCTCACCAGACTTTCAGGCAAAGAAACAAGAAGATGTTGTAGCAGGAATTTAGGGGGTGAGAGACAGAGGATCATCCCCCCTCAACTCCTTTGGAACCATCAGTGGGTTGAGGGGACATAGTATGCAGTCTCTGCTTACTCCTGAACCCCTGCCCACATGGATCTCACTTTCTAGTGAGGGAGACAAGTCATAAATAAAAAATATGGTATAATGTGTATGCTACAAAGCATGGGACTCTGAGGGGTTGTGGGTGAGGTACTAGGCTTGCCACCAAGCCTAGGAACATGAATTTGATTCTTGGGACCCACATGGTGAAAGGAAAAAAAAGTATTCCTACAAATCGTCCTCTGACCTTCACATGTGAAGTCCAAGAGCCGGCAGGTTGGATGTAAATGAGGCAGGGCTGTCTGGGTAAGTGTCTCCATGTGTTTGGTGTTGATATCACAGAATAGCTGGGACAGCTCAATTTACAAAGAGTAGAATCTCATTTGTCACAGTTTGGGAGTTTGAAAGTCTAAGACAGAAGTGCTGGGAAGTTTGATGTCTGGCAAGAGCCCTGTCTGTTCCCAAGATGGCATCTAGTGCCCTGAGGAATGCCATTGCTCCTGTGTCCCCAGGGTTGAAGGGTGTGAGCTCACAGCATCAGGTCCTTTTCCTTTGGCGCACTCATCCAGTCAGAGGCAGAACCCTCATGGCCTAAACACCTCCCAGTAGGCCCTAGCCTCTGAATGGGGATCAAAGTCCCAACATGAACTTGAATGGCATGAAGTACTCAAACCATATCAATGTGTATTGCTGACAAAGTGGCACCTGAGTGAGAGAGTAGGTCTTGGCAACTGGGCAAGAGCTGTCAAGACATTAGGAATGGCCAGGCTGAGGCAAACTCAGGTCGGAGAGTTTGAGAAATAACAAGGCAGCTGGCCTGAAGTCTCAAGGGTTGGGGGGGGGGGGTCTGTGACCTCAACAGGCTGCAGAGAGACAAGCCATGGGAGACAAGAAGGCAGTTCAGCTCAGCAGGACTCAGTACTTGGTGTTGGTGCAAACTTCAGGAGTCTGACCCTGAGCGGTTTATTTTAGGCATATTTAAGCACATCTCACTTTGGTGAAAACTTTTCTGGAAATAATGAACTCAATCTCACCTTGTACAACAAAACATACATAAATCTCCTTGAGGAACAAAGTAAGCTTACTACAAATCAGACATGGCTACATTGAAGCATACTGGGAAGCATACTGGACAACTCCGAGGGAGCCACTGGCAATGGGTCTTTAGCTAGGGATGGCCCTGACTTAGGGAGGATAAGTCTGGAGCTGAGTCAGCTCCTGGGACACTGAGGTGGAAGAGATAACAAGGCCAGAACTGAGCTGGTTTCCAAAATTCTGCAAGGTCTTACCAATTACAATAGAACCAACATAGAAACTGTAACACAAGGTCTCACCAATTGTAATAGAAACCATAATACAGTGTATACTAATGTCACTGCTTTTCCCCTGAAAATCATATTAGAGGATATCTAACCCTTCTGGAAAATCCCCCTAGACCTGCATAAAAAGAGGACTGTGAGCCTCTTGAGTAGTTGCCATTTTGATGAATGGTTGACCCTTGCATGCTGATAATTTTTGCAGAATAAATGCTCTTTGCCTTAGCATACTATTTGAGTCTGGGGTCTTTCTTCAGGGATCCTTAGGCCTTAACAGCTACACAGTTGGAGCCAAGGTCACTGGTTTAGTAAGCACATCTGTGCACAGCCCTTCTGGGCAGATAACTGACATTACATTCCTTCCCTTGAAGGAAAAACTTGTGTGCTAGCATTTCAGTTTCCCCTATTGTGAGAACAAAGACCTTCATTCCACAACAGGGGTCACAGAAAGGCTGTGAGGGAGAGCTGGGAGAGACTCTGGTCCATAGGCCTATTACATTGGGCTTGTTCAATAATACTGCCTCACCAGCCCTCTTGGATGTATTCACTAAGCTCTTGTGATGGTTTGTATATGCTTGGGTCAGGGAATGGCCCTATCAGGAGGTGTGGCCTTGTTGGAGTAGGTGTGTCACTGTGGGTGTGGGCTTTAATACCCTAGTCCTAGTTGCTTGGAAGTGAGTATTCTGCTAGCAGCCTTCAGATGAAGATGTAGAACTCAGTTCCTCCTGCACCGTGCCTGCCTGGATGCTGCCATGTTCCTGCCTTGGTGATAATGGACTGAACCTCTGACCTGTAAGCCAGCGCCAATTAAATGTTGTTCGT
This sequence comes from Rhynchomys soricoides, assembly GCA_019843965.1. Classification (NCBI taxonomy): domain Eukaryota; kingdom Metazoa; phylum Chordata; class Mammalia; order Rodentia; family Muridae; genus Rhynchomys; species Rhynchomys soricoides. The sequence goes on from JADRCH010010644.1 coordinate 13,687, forward strand.
TTTAAGACTTGCATTGGTCATGGTGTCTGCTCAAAGCAGTAAAGCCCTAACAAAGACAGCTCCTGAACTCAAAGATGGATAGCAGATGCCCATCTAGGAGAGGAGGCAGACTTGCAGCTATGAATGAGCCAGGGTTTCATTTGGGTCTGCCCTGTGGAGGACTTGGGCTACAGGCCCAACTGGCATTGTTTTTATTATTTGTCATTACAGGCAAGCAGAGTATTATTCTCTTCTTTATTTTATAGTCAGCAACACAGAAGCTCAGAAAAATCTAAGAAAAATCCCCAGATTTGTCCTAGAGTCAGGTGACACCAAGATCAGATTTCTCCCTGCAGACTTTCTGAGCACGTGCTATACTCTGTTCTGTTCTATTTTCCATTGCTACAAGAAAATATTTGAGCTGAGTACTTTGCAAAGAGAGGGGTCTTATTTAGATTATTGTTTGAGATGTTGGAAACTTTCTTTTTAAATATGTTTTTAAGGAGTTATTTTTAATTAAGTATATGTGGGGGGAATGGCTGCATACCCACAAGCATGTGAGTTCCCAAGGAGGCCTGAGATGTCAGATCCCTTTGGAGAGTTACGGGTGGTCGTGAGCCTCCACTTGGGCTCTAGGAACACTGTTTAGGTGCTCCGCAAGAGCAGTGCTTGCTACTGTTGAACCGTTTCTCTTGCAAGAGGTTAAAACATTTAAAACCAGGATTGGTGAGGGCCAAATGGTAGAATCATCACGTTGGACGTTCCTGTGAAAGCAACCATGTTAACATAGGGATCCAGTGAAGGCAGTCCTAATTTTGCATGATAACTCATTTTCACAAGAACCAATGGAAGGTCTCATGGGCTCTGTGCTCGTACACAGAGCAGGCCACATGAATCCCTTTTAAGGGCAGTGCTCGAAATAACCTGACTACTTCCCACTAGGTCCCACCCCTTAGTGGTCCCAGTGTCTCTCAACATCATCACAATGATAACTAAGCCTTAACACATGAGCCACATTAAACCCATCCCACATTCATATAATTAGACTCCATTATGACGTGTGCTGTGCTATGCCTGAGACGGAGAGAAGGACGATAGGAAGGCACCATGGGAATTAGTGGAGTTCCCAGTAAGGAAAGGGTTTATGGGTAGAGGAAGGAGCGTGAGCAAAGACAAGGAGGTATAAGCCAGCAGGCATAGAGATGTACAGTATACATAATATACAGCATGTGTACAGTATAAAGGTGCAGTGAGCCAGATAGGGAGGAGCCTGGTGTGGAAGTTCCTCAGAGACTATGTTCTGGTGCCTTCTGAGCCATTTTAAGCAGGGAGAAGACACGGTCCCATTTGCAGTTTAGTGCTTTGTGTGAGAATGTGAGACCTCAGAGAGTAGAACTCTTTTCCTTTCTGATGTCTTCTAGCTGCTGCTTGGATGAGCTGCTGCAGCACACGTTGGTGCTCAGCTCAATCCAAGAGCTGGAGCTGGCTGCCTGTCTGGCTGGCGTTTGGACTCAGTTGCCCTGGCCAAAAGATTGGTCAGCCAAATGGGCCCAACCAAATGTTCTCTGGATCTTTTGTTTGGACTTCCTTTTGATGTAGAAAAATGGCTCTGGGCCAGAGTGACAATCAACCATGCCCAGACCTGAAAACTTCTCCAACTCTTGGCTCTTTCTCAGTGATAAAGAAAGGGTGACAGAAAGGCTTGGGATGTGACTCCATGGTAGAATGTTTGCCTAGCAAAGG
>JADRCH010010645.1:0-35821 GCA_019843965.1 Rhynchomys soricoides
AATAATAATAATAATAATAATAATAATAATAATAATAATAATAATAATAAATAAAATAAAATAACTCCCTCTCTTCTGAACCCACCTTCAGGATTCTCTTCTATGTGCTCAGCCTTTGCTAGCCACAGGGGGCGCCCACGGGATCACTCAAGTTTTCCGGCCACCTGCAAGCTCCGGGCTTGCCAGGCCAGCAACTCCTCAGTTCGTTCTCAGAAAAGAATGGTGGCAGAAGATGACATGGTTATAACCAGCTGGACCAGTATGACAGGCTGGTAATCCCAACGACTCGGAAGGCTGAGTCAGGAGGAGTGCAGATTCAAGGCCTGCCTGTCTCAGAATAAAAAGTAAGAAGTTGGCTATAACTCAGTGGGATCCTGCCTAGCATGTGTGAGATCCCCAGAAAATAAGACAAAATAGCAAAACAGCTACATGCCTTATTTCTATGTGTTGCTTGGAAGCAGGAAGAAAGTCTGAGAACCGAAGGCTCAGGCTGTCCTGAAAACTGCTGATCCCGAGTTGAGCACTGAAAGATGCCAAGCGCTCAGTCAGGAAGGTAGGACCTGCAGTTTCTAAGCTGCCACAGGAGATATTTGTCCCTACAGGTCCTGACCTCTTAGTTCAACTCTTCGTGGTAGCTCAGAGATGACCAGACCTAGCCAGAGGCCAGTAGAGGGCACTGTGATCTTTTCTAAGCACAGCCTGCCATCTGCAGACTTCGGAGTTGGTCAAAGGAAGTCCCTGTTCCTGGGGGTTGGGAAGCCCCATTCTCCTGACCCCAAGCTGGGAAGCTGAGCATGGAAGGCAGGGGGAAGGACACAGCTCTCAGGGTTAGTGAGACCCCAGCATTATGGGGTAGTCAAGCAGAGAATGATGCTCAAGGATGGAACAGCATCAGCTATGAAGACAAGACAGAGCCTAGTCAGCTCTTCCCACAGTGGCCCTAACAGACTGCAGCATTGTTCCTGTGCTGTCTCCACTGCATTCCCTGGAGAAAGGAGTTACACAGGGAGCATGTTAAGCCCCAGGCTATTTCAATCGCTGGAGAGGTCCTTGATGGTCAGAAACATGGCAACACCAAGAGTGAGCATCTAGGGGACAGAAACATGCTCTAGTGCTAACCAAATTCTTCAGACGCCACAGCAATGACTACAGAATGCTTGCCATGGCAGTAAGCGACTTAGGGTCATTCTTCCTGTCCCCCTAATTTGCAGATGGGAGACTATAGTGAATAGATAGGGTCCAGGCCTCATCATCCAGCCAGATGGGGTGGTGTCCCCCTTCTGAGGCTAGGCAAGGTCTGAATTTGGCTCAGAGCTCAGAACTCAGCGGACTGTGGTGTCAGCCACATGGTAGCCAGAAATGTTCTTGGTTCGAGTTAGGCACTCAGTGCCTTCTTGGTCACTGTTTCTTTGCTGTGAAGAGACACCATAACTAAGGTAACTCTTATAATAGTATTTAGCTGGAGTTTGCTTATAGTTTTGGAGGTTTGGTATGTTGTCATCATGGTGGGAACATGGGAGTAGGCAGGCTGGAGAAGTAGCCAAGAGCTACGTCCTGATCTGCAAGCAGAGAGTGAGATACTGGTCCTCCCCTGGGCTTTGAAATCTCAAAGCCTATCCCCAATGACACACTTCTTCCAACAAGGCCAAGCCTCCTAATCCTTCTAATCATTTTAAATAGAGCCACTCCCTGGTGACTAAGCATTCAAATATGTGAGCCTCACAGGCTTTTCTTATTCAAACCAGCACAATGGCTCTTGGCTAGCTTAACCGCAACTCAGATGCACTATGCACCTTCTGTGTGACCCAGACTCTATATGCTGGGTGCTAAAGGTAGGCAACTTGGGTGAAAGCTGGTTGCTCCTGGTGTCAAATGGGTCTACTAGATGGGATAGCCTTTGGGAGGGTGCTGATTCTCCCAGGGCGGCCCTTGTAGAGGGAGCAAGGTAGGATAGTTTGTTCCAACTGACCTCCATCCTAGACCAACCTAGGTAGAATTCCATGTTCATGGGCAAATAAGAGGCCTTAGTCACCTGTGAAGATTACATATTGGGTACCCTGAAGTGAAGACTAAGGATGGGCCAGTGAGGGGGGTTGCATGGTGGGCCCTGAGGCTCAGGACTGAGTACAAGTATAGGACACATTAGGGTGAGAAGGCCACCCCTCAGTGACACAGGCACCAGCAATGGGGAGGGACTTACAGCTTGCAGAGGGGCTGGGTCCTACCTCCCTCTTGCAAGCCCTGATGCTTGTGAACAGCTTGGCCTGGTTATTGGGTCTTTTCCTGTAATCCCGAAATGGCATCCATGAAATTCAGTAGTTACTTCCCTGCCTGAACAGACAGCTGGCCCAAGCTCAGAGCATTTCCCAAGTGTGGACTGAAAAGGACACACGATGGCTCAGGGTCTGTCCTCAAAAGATGCAGGTGAGAGACCACTCGGGTACCTGCATCCGCATCCCATCAGACTCACAACCATCTCCTCATCACAACCTTCAAGGAAGATGTGTCTTCAGAGCCAGAGAAGGCTGTGGAGGTCCAAGACTGCAGTCTGCTTCCACCCCAGGGCTGCTCAGCCTCCGAGGCAAAGGTCACACATGAGCTAGGGACACAGCGCACCAAGCTGTAGGGCATGCCCATCATGTGTTCTGAGTTACAGCAGCCATTTATATCTGCTTAATCAAGAACATTTGGTCTTTCTAGTTGGCTTAGATTTGGTCTCTGAACTCAGCAGGAAGGACCTGGGGTTTGGCAGAGACACATAGAGAGAGCCCAGGTCACTTCTGGGCTGGTCATTCATGGCATACCTGGCCTAAAGGATGAATCCCAAGTATAACTTGAACCCTAGACCTCTAGCAGTCTCTCTCTCTCTGTCTCTGACTTTCTCTTTGTCTCTGTTTCAATCTCTGCCTCTTTGTCTCTTTCTGTGTCTCTCTGTTTCTGTCTGTATTTCTCTATGTGTCTCTCTCTGACTCTGTCTGTGCGCGCGTGCGCGCGCACGCGCGCGCGCACACACACACACACACACACACACACGAGGAGGAGGTATTTTCTCTCTGATTACCTCACTACTACAGATACACAGCAGGTTATTAGGCTAGTCCACTCCCACTTTGCTCCAACACCTGGTTCTCTGCAGGCAACCCCTGATTCCAGCTCTGGGGGCTCCTTCTAGGAAAACTGGTTAAGACTTGAAGGGTGAGACGTCTCTGAGCCCTCCCAGCTGGTATACATTTGCACACAGTGGAACACACATTTCTGAACACAGCTCTGTGCCAGGCTTGCCTGAATTTATGCCCACAGTCAATCAGACCATCAATGGTCGTTACTCGAAGAGACAGGCTCTTAGCATCTCTGGCTCATGTCACTTTAAATACCTGGAAGGGTCTGTTTGTTCGGATTTGTATCATAATGTTGAGAGCAGCACTTGAGCACCAAAGTCTGTGGTGAGTCATTTCTCCCTGAATGATTAACAAAAGATTTAAAGCTATTTTGATCTGAAGATCAAACATTTTAGGAATCTTTAATGTCATGCAACAGAAACAGTCTCAGGCTGTGGTGAAGAAAGGGGAGACCTTATTGGCTTTTAAAAACCAAGAAGTCCAATGTGGAGTAGATTGCAGTTATGTCTGGCTCCAGAATTCAATGTCCTTAGGACCAGCCTACTGCCTGACACTCTCCCATGCCAGCCTTCTGAAGGTTAAAATCCTAGGGCACACTGGGAATACCACAATTCTATTCCTACCTCATCTCAGATTTTAGGTTTAGGGGATAAAATGAGACTTTCTTTCCCAGGAGTCTAAGGGTAAAGCTTCCTCTTAGTTCAACCAGGCTAAGCTTCAATGCCCAGATCTCAAAATTATGCCCCTGCCGCTCTCGTTGAAACTAAAATCCTAAGTTTTACAGGCAAGGGGAAAACCATGAGAATGATCTCGCCTCTTCCTCAGGCAGCTGTCCAAGGAGGGTTATGCGGTTCCTTCCCTATGTGGTTCTACTCTCCTGGGGCAGGGGCCTGTGTACTCTCTGTGGAAGGCTACATTTAGGGTTTTGCAGGGTCTCTCTCCTCCTCCCTCTCCTTCTTCACCCTTTAGAAAGCATTCTTAGTTTGTAGATCAAACAGCTCCACAAGACTTAGCTTACTGCCCCTGCCTTGGGGCTTTGATGTCATGAACATGGAGTCAGGGGCAGGGAGAAGGAAAACGGGTCCCTCACCCACTCCTTGCAAGCCTTAGCCTTGATGTAGTGTGCAGTGCACCCACCCCTGGTCCTTGAAGTAGGCTTCAGACCCAAGGTATCCGACTCCAGCCTGGGAAGGAAAGGTGCACACAGACACGTTCTAATGCTCTGTACAAACAGCTTAACTCAAAACTATATGATCTGTCATTTGCCATCCGGGCTTCTCCGTAGTCTCCAAATTCCCCAAAAAGTCATAAGGAGGAAAAGCAGACAGGACTCAGAGCACCAACAGCCTGGCCATCCTGGCATTTGAGCGGTCCGAGACTTGCCCTTGCCATTTCCGGAGCAGTTCAGTGAGGATGAGGCTGCCGACTTATCCCAGGTCATCCACTGAGCAGGTTTTCCTGCCCTCAGCTCTCAGGAGTTCTTGTGCTTGTCTTACCCCAAGGACTCTTTTGGAATGGAGGAAGAAACCAACTGGCATCTGTTGGTGCTGGCAAACAGAACGGAAGAGGCTCTGCCCATGCGCGGCTGAGAGAGTGAGCAGGTCATTGGCAACGTGACTGTTAGCACAGTAGTGAAGACTTGGAGCCTGACTGGGCGTGGCTGCAGGTTGGCCACACCTCTTATTTGCGTCTAGTATGATTTGGTGACCATCTTCTCCAGTCCTAGCAGATTGCCAGCCAGAATTAGCTCACCACAGCCACCTGTTTTTATCCTGTGAAGCAGGGGACAAGAGACAACAAAGCTCAGACTTGCAAAAGAACGATCTGAGCTTCGTGAAGTGTAGTCGTGTGTCCTTGTCGTAATACAAAAGGTTTTCAGAGCCAAGACAGTCCCCAGAGGGTAAATTCCTCTTCCACCTATAAGTTTGGAAAGCAAGACCCAGAAAAGCCCTAAGTTGCTTGAAGCCAATCAGTTTTGACTAGACAATTCTAGATTTTTAAACCTTATCACATGGAACAGACCCCTAAGATCGTTGACACATCTGTGAGTCTGTGTCTATCGTAAATAAAATGGGATTACCTTTTGGCCTAGACTTCTTGCTATGTCAGGGGGCTCAGGTTCTGGCCTACTGCTTTTGTCTGCAATTCCCAGTACATCCACCAGGTGGCCCAGACATTGCTAACCTGAGGCTTTTAGTCCAAAGAGCCAGGTTTCTCTTCCAGTTCTAAGGGAGTGGAGTGAGCCCTTGTCTCTGTATCTGCCATTCAAATTTAATCAGAACAACAATGGAAATTCATGTCTTAAAAATCCAGGGACTCGGTGCTGTAATGAATGGGTGCTGGACAGAGAGGCTGGGATGTGTCTTTTCAGACCCAACATATGCTGGCCTGTTCACCTCACCCAATGCTTCACAGATCTGAGATGCTGGCCAAGAATCCCTGAGGCAGCATCAAGTCCCAGGTTCTCTGGACCTTTATTAGTGAGGCGTTGTCCAGGTCCAGCCCTAAGGAGTCTAATACTGACAGTCTGAGGGAATGAACAAGTCACAGGAGATACCCAGGCGTCCTCCTGCCATTTAGCAGGACATGGTGAACAAGGAATCCTAGACCACAGCCTGGCAAAAGCCTTTGTCATCTGCCTACTCTGGGAGGGCAGGGCAATGTTGCTATGATACTTCACACACCAAGGGCCCACTGGTGTGTGAAGTATCACACCAAGGGGCCACTGGTGTGGTCAGTTACATCTCTTCCTGGGAGGAGGGGTGTGACACACACTGGGTACCGTAGCTACTGTGGAATGGGGTATGTAATGAAGTCCTCATGAACACTTTCAGCTAGAAGATGGTGCTTATCCGTGGCTCACGTACGAAAGAAGAGATTTCAGGTTATTCCTATGTAAACATCACTTTCATTCAGATGACAGTCTTTCTAGAATGTTCTGGGCTGCAGTTGGAACCATCCCAGAGAGAACTGTGAGCATATGTCCCCTTAGGATGGCTTTGGGACAGCAGAAAGGGCTGTGTGTTTTATTTGTATTAAAACTACTCTGAAGTTTAAGGACCAGCTCTTGGACATGGGGAGGGTGAGGGAAGGACACCAGGTGAAGACGGAGGAAGAAGAGGCTGCAGGGCTGAGGGGAGCAGATGTGGACCGCTGGCAGGGAAGGTGTCACGTACAGGGGATTGTCTAGGACCTGGATGTCCACACCCTTTCCAAGCCACACTAAGTGGGTGGGCTTGTTCAGAGATGCACAGGGATCCTAAAGCTATCCATCTTTACCAGGGCAGGGACTAAGTGACTGTTGCTGTCACCCAGGGGAGTCTAGGGGTCCCCAGTAGAGGGAATGACAGTAGAGATGGGAAGTAATGCCAGATATAGGTTGTGTTTGGAGTGTAGGGTCCCTAGGACACAGATTCACAGTTGAGCAGGTAAGCAGCCTCTGTGGGCTTGGGCTGAGTGCACAGGACTCTGGAATGCAGTCTTGGAAGGTGAATCCAGGTGGGTGAGTAGAACATGTGCCTTGCTGGGAACCCCTAGCTACAGACATGTGTGTGGATGGAAGGGGCAGGATGCAGAAGTGGAAATCAGTCTATGACAGAGGCTGGACCACGTGAGACCACAGGCAGGGGCACAGACAACACAAAGACCCATCCTGGAGCCTATTCTGCATGTGATCTCTCTCCTTTCTGCCTTCATTGCCTTCTTTATCCCATAGAAAAGAGGCCGGATAAGGATGGCTCCACATGCCCCTTCTACTGTGGGCCTTCCAAAATGATCCATCATGGAATATCTATAAATATATAGATTTCTACCAAGTCTCCCTGGCCCTTCCAGGATGAGCACCTGGAATGCCCCCTTCCCTGAAGGTGATGGGAGAATGGGAAACCACGTGCCAGAGCTCCAGGATGCTCCCCTGTGCTGCATCTCTCTTTCCCCTGGGCTTCTCACTTGCTTTTTCCATAAAGAAGCATGTCCTCCATGAGTGTCTGCGGAAGAAATGAGAAATGGCTGGGCTCAGTCCAGCCCTCATCCTCCCAGCATCCCCGGGAGACTCATATCCAGCATCAACTGCTTCCTCTAACTGTGGCCATGACCCAAGGTTTATGACAGACTCGGATATCAGGTTGGCATTAAGTGTCTGGCTGGGCTGACCATACACCATCACTGACAGCTACATGGTTCTTGTTCAATCCATCGATGTCTCTTTAAATCCCACTAGGAAGAAGTTGGATTTGTCCTAGTGTGTGGCAGGCAGGACAGTATTTGTCGGGTGGGTCCCCTGGCACATGGACAAGTCTGGTGAGGGTCATCACTTTGGAAGAGACAGGTCTCTCTTACTGACATGAAACAACAGAACAAGTAGCATGTCCCTTGTACCCCACAGTCTAAGGTCCCCTGTACCCCACAATCTAATGTCTCCTGTACCCATAGTCTAATGTCCCCTGTACCCTACAGTCTAATGTCCTCTGTACCCCACAGTTTAATGTCCTCTGTACCCCACAGTCTATGTGACCTTTCCATCTCACCTACTGACTCAACAAACACTGAGAGCAAGCGCTGGGCTCATCATTGGTGGGGTGGATTTAATCCTGCTCTAGGTTCCAACAAGGCCACACCTCCTAATCCTTCCCAAACAGTTCCATTAACTGGGGACCAAGTATTCAAACATAAGAGCCTCTGGAGGCCATTCTCATTCTAAATATCACACCCAAGTTTGCCAATATTATCAGAAAGGATTGAACATCTACTGTGTGCTAAGCCAGAGACTCCAACAGGGAACAAGAGTCTTGCATACTAATCACAGAGACAGTGACTCTTAAAATAACTTAGGGTCCTAGTGCAGCATGTTATAATTGAATAGCAGTACAGGATGTGAAGGAGACTGCGTGGAGTATTTACGATACAGAGAGATGGGCCTCAGTGCTGCCTAGAGTGGTGGCAGTATAGAAAAGATCTCTCTAAGGAAGGAGAAATTGAGCTGGGGCATTCATGAAGGAGCCTGGAGAAAGGGGCACGTAGGCCCTGCCCACCTACCTTGGCCCCGCCCATGGTTCCTGCCATCCATGCACTGTGGCCCTGCCCATGCACAGTAGCCCCGCCCATGTGACTTGGCCCCGCCCATGCTTCCATATATTTGAGGAGAACCAATGGAGCATAGCAGGGTCACAGCATAACAAGAAGGGGTGGAAGTGGATGAGTGTGGCGCAGTGGGCAGGGTTAGGAACTGGAGGATTTGGAAACCTTAGCAAAAAGGTTGCAGACCTCGTCCAATGTACAGACGGTTCGCAGATGGGAAGAGCAAGCGTGCTCTTGAGACCAGAACAAACTGTGAAGCTACATAGGAAGAGTTTGGATTCCAGACCCTTTAGGAGTCCTTACTGGTGGTCAGGAGGGTTGAGCCACAGAACAGGAAACTTATAGGTGGTGAGCAGTCTGCCCCACGATGTATGTAAGTGTCTTAAATGGCAGGGAGTCCAGAGCCCAGGGAAAGAGGTTGGTGATTTTGTGAAATCAGCAGAGAAAAACATCCAAACTTGGTAGGATCCACTTCAAACATTTTAGCAGCAACCTGCTGGGATCTGGGCAATCTCTGGAAATGATTTATTTACATATAAAAATGAGACAGCTCCTGGGGCGAGGCTCTCATTGGTCAGCGCCTCTCAGGGCCACTGGCTCAGGCCTTCCTCCCTACAGAGTAGGCAGGGGGCTGATTGCTCTCTCAGAGGAGGTGGAGGGCCTGCCAGCCAGCATTGCAGACTTCCTTCTCCAAAACAAACCCTCAGGAGCATTTTAATGTGTGGCTGAGCCTGAAGTACAGTCAACATTTCATTCCAAGAATGCAAATGAACCCCTGAAGGGCCTGCAAGGGGCAAACGCCCTGGCCCAGAACAACTTTTTGAAAGGCTTGAGTTTGGGCCCAGAAAATGTCACTTTCTCAGTCTAGATTTAGGAAACTGAGGCTCAGGAGTTTGGGTCCAAAGTCTCACTAGAAAGAAAGGGCAAAGCTGTCTGCTTTTAGTTCTGTGGAATCCCCGAGGCTTCCTTTGTTGCTTGGAGCATGGTCATCCTTCTAGGCAAGAGGCCCTTGGCTGGAGAATGGAGACCATCGTTGATGGAAGGTCTGACAGGAGGAACTCATCACTAGCTTCTGCCTGTGATGGCCACACACTGGTGGCCCTCAGGCTGGCCCCCCTATGAGGCAAGCATGATGTCCCACCATAGCGGAAGAGACACAGATTCTGAGAGGCCAGATAATCCGAGCAAGTCAACTTGCTCTAGGGATGAGGTTTATCTACATGGACAAAACTTCCGGCAAAGATTTAGACCTTCCTCTGAAACCCCTGCAAGACTGACTTACTGACCTGAGCCCTAGAGGTTGGAATGTTGCAAATCCAGATCTTAATTTCAATTTACCCTGGACTATCTTAAGCCCCTTTGATAGCCACTCCTGCCTACCTCTGCGTCTAACCCAGAGGTTTTCAACCTTCCTAACAGTGCCACCCTTTAAGATAATTCCTCATGCTGTGATGACCCCCAACCATAAAATTATTTTATTACTACTTTATAACTGTAATGTTACCACTATTAGGAATCATAATGTATATGTTTTGTTTGGTATGCAGATTATCTGGTGTGTAAACACACACATACACACACACACACACACACACACACACACACACACACCCTGTGGAGGTCCTGACCCATAGATTGAGAACCACTGGTCTAACCTAACACTCTGTGATGAATAGCTGAAACCTTTTGGATCCCACCAAGTAAAGGCTAAGAGCACCTCTAAGGCCTAGAGCTGAAATCTTCCAGCTTTTCAATAAACTGCCTAACGTACATTTTAGCAATAGACTTGAAAACTATCATGATTTGTACTTTTCTTTGATCCATAAAAATTCATGGAATTGTTACTGCAGAGGAATATGGGATTTGGAGCAACCTACATCTGTCTCCCCAAGCCACAGTCACTCACATTTGCCTCTTTTGAAGTGAGAGCTGTTTCTGCATCAACACCCAGGACTCTGATACCAATCCTGGGTCTGTGCATAGCCTCTCCACAGCAGCGGGGGGTTAAAGACAGCAATTTCTCCAGAGACAGAGCCCTCCCCCCAAAGTTCAGACACAGAGCACAACATGGTAGGTCATCCCTCCGTCCACCTCCCCCCTCTATCCCAACCACCAGAACACCACGTGACCCAAAGCTGAGCCAATGGATCTGATCCATCTTCGACTCTGTATCTCCAACAAGCTGGGCTGCAAACCCGGCTCTGAGCCTCAGTTCCCTCAACTGTGAAGTAAGGAACAGGAATTGCTATTTTACCCCCCTTCTGTTACCTGAGCCATCTGCTCACCACTCAAAGGCCAATATTTCGGAGAGGAGAATTAGGAAGGTTTAGCCAAGCACTAGCACCCTGGGTAGATGGGAGGATGGAGACTTCCTGTCCAGTTTTATTTCGTTTGTGTGTGTGTGTGTGTGTGTGTGTGCAGATGCCTTCAGAGGCCAGAAGACGAGACCAGGCTTACAGAGATCATGAGGTGCCTGACATGCATGCTGGGAACCAGCTCTGGTCCTCTGCAAGAGCAGGACGTGTTCCTAACCACTGAGCATGCCCACCCCTTTCCTTTTTCTTTTTCTGGCCTGAGCATCGGTTCATTCTGACCTTGACGTAGCCCTACAGTTTCTTCAACAGACCACTTTCCCACACGTACACCTCACAGCAGTTAGCACGTTTTATGTTAGCTCAAGACTAACTAATCGGAAGGACATTACACGGGCTGATAGTGATGTGAACTGCACCGGATGTTTGGGCTCTTGAAAACAAAGGTTATTTAGCAGTTAGCATCATCGTCTTTTCTTTGGATGAAGTCTCATATAGTCCACATGGTCTCAGGCTCACTGTGTAGCCGGGGTACCCCAGTACCCTCCCTCTACCTCCCTACTGTCAGGTCCAAATTCTGGTGGCTAGAAGAAAGCCAGCATTCGTCAAGAACGTGTGAAGCTGGTTCCCCTCTGCCAGAAGGACCATTTCCTTACCTCTGGCAGAAGAGACAAATGGTTGTCTGTAGAGCCTATTAGAACAGCGAAGTGCATGCTGGCCTCCAGGCTCCCTTGGAATCACATGCACCTATTATAAATGTCAGAGTCTACACTGGTTCTCCTCACCATTACCCTAAATTTCTCCAGATCATGGGCTTCCTTCCCCAGCGTCTCATTTCTCCTTATAACCCTGGTATTTCAGTTATGCTCTCTTGTCTCTCTCTCTCTCTCTCTCTCTCTCTCTCTCTCTCTCTCTCTCTCTTGGTTGACTCTTTCTCTTCCTCTCTGTCTCTCCCTCTCTCTTCTTTCATGGCCAAGTCCAGTCTGCTAGCCATGTTCAGTCTATTGCTTTATCTCTCTGCCCTGGATTCTTCAGATACCTCCAGCAGTTCCTTCTTGCGTATCTGTAATAAAAACTTTCTGCTTAACCATACCTCAGCATGGGTCATGCCCTCAGTTTATACATCTGGTACTGAAACCCTCAATCCACATACCTAGCCCCTTAACCCTTCAATGCTAATTATCTCAGAATTTAGATGGCTGGGCAAAGAGAGGGAAGCAATTCTGCCAAGGGCAGATCACAAACGAACAGTCACTGTTCAGCCCCCAGGACTCTGTTACAACTGGGATAGAACGTTCTCCCAAAATAAGCAACTGCCTGCCTGCCTGCCTTTTTTCCTTCCTTCCTTCCTTCCTTCCTTCCTTCCTTCCTTCCTTCCTCCCTCCCCAGCCTAGTCTGAATGCCTGGGAGAACCCTGGAGCATCACTTGTATTAAGTCCCATTAGAAGGTCAAAGACGCTGGGTTCTGGTGTCTTTGGAGTCCAACAGTAGACAACCCCCTCAGGAAGAAGTGTTGGAGGTAGGCAGGCACACAGTTTGTGTCTCAGACCTCTTTATACCATTGCCACCTCTGGAAGGTGCTGTCCATGTTGAAGGTGGTCTCCCTCCATTAGTCAACATTTCTACAAACCCTGCTGGCCCAGAGCTTGCCTCTCTCCAGCCTTAGAATGAAACCTACCAGCCCCATGACCCTTGGCAGGGAGGTGTGGGACTCATCATCACCTGCTGTCCTGGGACCCCAGAGAGTAAGGTGGAGGTGAGAGGAAAGAACAATATGGCAAAAGTTGATACCCCCAGGAGAGTTGAGGTGGCCGCATAGACAAAAACCAAAGAACCATCTGTAGGTGTTTGTGGCCACTTCGGCTTTTATTAGGACAAGAACGAAGGCTGCATTCTGCCCAGGATGATTGGGAGCCTTGGGTGGGAAAACTCATTCATTTCTTCAGATGGTCTAAAAGATGAGGTGAAGTTTTAGACCCAAAGACTCCACCATCCTGGTAAGAAATCAGTTTCCATGCTCATCTTGAACCCTATAGCCTGGTGTACCCACATCCTATGCCTCTGAGCATCCTATAGCGTTCTGCAGTCTGCACTAAGACAGGTCCTCTTCCTGTCTAGACACAGGCATTTATCTGCAGCATGGAGGGAGCCGCCTGCTCCCAGCCCCACCTGCTCTTCTGACATTGAGATAAGATAAAGACTCTAAACTGATTTAAGGGAAACAAATGCAAAGGCTAGGACAGGGCCAAGGCTGGATATGCATAGGGGCTGTAAGTCCTGAAGACTCCACGTGTGTGTGTGTGTGTGTGTGTGTGTGTGTGTGTGTCCCTCCCTTGGTTTCCTGAGCACCCGTATTTTGCTAGGCCAGGTGTTGGGGACCCACAGTGGTAATATGGGTGTTCAAAATTAAGCCACCGGGCTGAGTTTAATCCAAAAAGAGCTCTGAATACACCCACAACATGAAAGGACTCAGTGGTGACACGTGGTCGAGGCTCTGGCTCCAGGAACATGAATCAGTCACTGAGACCATTCTCGCTGGTCAGCCTCTTCCTAAGGATACTTCCTTCCTGGTCTCAGCTTCCTCATATTGAAAAGGAAACAAGGAGGACAGTGCCAGCTGGAGGTGTGGAGTATCCTGTCTCCACTTCCTCCCTTGTCTTCTTCCACGGACCCCCTAGGTGTCCCAGCAGGGTTTGTAGAAATGTCCCCTTCCAGTGCCTTCTGCTCCACCCACCCACAGGAGCTGGCTCGAGAGATGAGCAGCAGCCATCTAGGATCAGCAACAGTGCCACCTGAGACACGTTCCTCTTGCAAGTCCCCTCCTTAGGGCCAACTGCTGTGCTCTGCCTGCAAACAATTCTGTGTACACCTGACCCGCCTGTCATAGCAATAATTGATCTGTTTGTCAGCTCATGGCTAGGATAACTAAAGGGAAAATGCTGAGACAGAAAACACAGGGTCTGGAGGAAGGCCCAAGCTCAGGGATGTGTGCTTGCGGACTGCTTGAATGAGCTGGGGAGATGCCACTGCCAACTCTACAGATTACCATCATCCCATGGAAGGCTGGGAACTGTTTCCCAGGATTCCCTTCAGTTACAGGTTATATTTTGACCATTTAAGACATACGTCATAGGCACCAGTACTTCAGAACAAAACCTTGTTTGGGAAGAGGGTCTATTTAGGTACAATGTTGTCAAAAGCAAATGGTGCAGGTCCCTCATATACTATAACCAATGTTCTTGTGTGCAGGGGGGAGTTTCTACACAGACACAAGTGCACAAAGATGCATGCAGGAGTCAAGGATAGCCAAAGACTGTGGACAGACGGCAGAAGCTAAGTGCTCTGAAGTAGGATTGGCCTCTGGAAGTGTGAAGTGAAGTCTTAGTCTGCATTCTGCGGTTGTAACAAAATATTCGGGACAGGGTAATCCATAAAGAACAGAAATTTATTTCTCACAGCTCTGGAGAGAGGGCAGAAGTTCCATACAAAAGTTCTGCGGGTTGGCTTGTAGTCTGCTGAGTGCTGCCCTCTGCTGCCTCTACCCTCATGACAAGATAACCTCCTGGGGACTTCAACTTTCCATGTGACTTTTGGAAGACTGCAACATTCAGCACCCCACCCCAACATGTGTGTGCAAGCCACCAAGTCTGGAGTGCTTTGTTAGGACAGCTCTGGCATAGGTATTGTCAGTTTGAGAAACTCCTGCAACAATTAGAAGGTAACTTTCTTCTCACCAGCCTTTCAGGATGTTCTGCTTCAGGGCTTCTGAGACTTGTGACCTTCTATTTGCCTCACCAGGCTGCTTGGCTTTCCCAGCTTCCCTAATCTCCAGGTCTCTGGAGTTGGTTCATCCTTCAGTCCACTGTCCCCTACCCTGTCCACCCCACTTTCCCGATGCCCTGTCTTCTCAACCCAGACAAACTCACTTCAAAATGTCATGTCAGAAGTCCTTGCTGGGCCAGACTCCTTCCCAGCATTGCCCCCACCCACTCTGAGTCTAAAAAGGCAGGTCACTGCCAGCAGGAATGGCTGGCAGATCAGTGAAGTGGCTCACTCACAGTGACAGTCACAATGACAGGCGTGTAGGTGGATAGATTTTGCTCTCTAAGCCATTATGGTGACCCTTGTTTATACCCACCCAAGAGAGCCCTCTCAGCGAGGCGACCTTGTCACTCACCCAGCAGGAGCAGAGACTTTATCTTGACACGGCCTGATCTGCTGTTTACAAAGCCAGAGGGAGCTTTTCTGGGATGTATGTGGCAGGCTGGCTTCTCCAGGGATCCGATGAAAATGCCTCTTGAGTTTGAGGGCAATATGCATGGCTGGTGCTCTTGGCAGAAACCAAGAGTACTCTGATGCTCCATCCATTGTTTGTTCTGGAAGAATGTTCCTGATGAAGCTACTGGGCAAGTCTCCTGGTTGAAGAAGGTTGAGTGTTTCTGTTTCCCAATCAGATTCTAAAACAACTCCAGGATTGAAATATTCCATCCTGCAGAAAGCTCCTTAAGCAGGAAGGTTAACAACTCAAAAGAGCTTCAGGAAGTTCCTGAAACTGACCAGATCACTAGATCCCTCCCTCCCAGAGTAAACAATAAAAGCTGAGAGTCCCTCTCAGATAAAAGGAAGCTCAGCTGCAAACAAGACTCAGAACAGACCAGCTGCCTAAGAGAAGTAGAAACCAGCCAAGCTGCCTGGAAGAGGTTTAGACAAACTGAGGCACCCAGAAAGGACACCCTCCAATCTGTTGTGCTGCCTGCATGTTGTACAGTGTGCTCCAGGTTCCCAGCTCTGTACATGCTGTGGTGAACTTTGGTGATGCAGTTGTCTTTAAGTCATTTCTGCTTCTGTAAGTGACCTCTCACCTATATTCCTATAAGTAACTCCAATAAAACTAATTGGTCCATCCACATTGTACTTTGGTGGTATCTATACTTTGATCTGTGGTGGGTCCCCTATCTGGAGTGAGTAGATGAGTATGCTCTATCTTCCCAGGGAGAGTTTGCCACAAAACAACACAAAGGAGCAAAAACCCAAATACACAAAGCATACAGAGATCCTCAGACTCTGAGGACATGGGTTTCCCTGCACTGAGGACAGGCTGCTGTCTAGCCAAAGACCAAGGTCTGAGCACACCGGTGTCATTGCATCTTACGGCACCATTAGGAACCTAGCATCATTCCTGCTTTCTAGAGGGGAAATGGAACCCCACTTGGGTAAGGTGGTGAAATTGAGGATGGCCCTCAGCATCCAACATCAGAGCAGGACTTCAAACCCTAGTGAGTGATAACAAAATGTGAGTGTAGGTTGCAGGCCCTCCAATGTTTTTGATGCCATGGGTGTCCCTTAAAGGCTTAAGGGTGAGTGGATCTGTTATAGCCACTTCATAATCATATCTGGGGGAGTACTCAATTAGTCACTCCTCCCCATTGCTCACCCTCTCCTCAGCCTACCTTCTGGAGTTTCCCCATCGTGATTCCAAAATGCAAATCCCAATCCCAGTTGCTCCACGTGTCAGCTCTGTGATGTTGGGTAGGACTCATCCCATCCTTGACTGGTTTTCTCATATGTAAAATGGAAAAACACTGGAAGTTACCTAGAGCTGTAAGTAGTGTGGAAAGATTCTTAGTACAACCAACACCTAGCACAGAAGCACTTGGTAAATACTTGGAGCCATTGCAGCCATGCTGGTGGCTATTGATACTGACAAGCCACCCACCTCAAGCATCTATGTCTCATTTACACAAGATTCTCATCTCCTAAAGGTGAAAGAGCTTATTAGCACAGGGCAGCATATGCAGTAGATACCCAATAAAGATTCGTTGCATGCAGGTATAAATTATTAAGTTCATAAGCAACCAAGTTCCGTAATTAGTATGGAAAGCAGTGGATCATAGTGATCATGGCATCAATACTATAAGTAACAATGTTATTGATCACTTGTGGACTGTTGAACAGATATCAGGATTCAGGCTAAATACTTTACAGAAATTATCTCATTTAACCCTCACAACAGCTAATCATGAAGTGGTATCCCTAGTAACGACAAACCTTACATCCAGCAGTTTTCCCTGTTCCTAAGAGACTGAAGAGTGAAGTTGTTAGGCTGGAAGCATCTCAAGAGGAGAAAGCCAGTCTGGTTCCTGACTGTATTCCTGGCATCAGGAAAATGATAAAGTAAGTCCTCAGGGAAATGTCTGTCAGATGTGTTTTAGGGGTGGCTGGATGGATAGACAGATGGATGAATGGTTGGGTGGGTAGAGGAATGAATGGACATTGGATGAGATGGGCAGTGTTGTGATGAGGTAGATGGACAAACAGATGGATGCTTGGATGGAATGGGTAGCTAGACACATGGCAGGTACATGGGTTGGTGCATAGAGGGATGTTTGAGTGGATGTGTCTTTGGGGGAGCGTGTGAATAAATGAAGAATGGCTGTTTGGATGGAAATGAGGGTGGGTTAGTGTCTTAGTTAAGGTTTTACTCCTGTGAACAGACGCCATGACCAAGGCAACTCTTATAAGGACAGCATTTAATTGGGGCTGGCTTACAGGTTCAGAGGTTCAGTCCATTATCATCAAGGTGGGAACATGGCAGCATCCAGGCAGGCATGGTGCAGGAGGAGCTGAGAGTTCTACATCTTCATCTGAAGGCTGCTAGCAGAATACTGACTTCCAGGCAGCTAGGATGAGGGTCTTAGAGCCCAAACCCACAATGACACACCCACTCCAACAAGACCACACCCACTCCAACAAGGCCACACCCACTCCAACAAGACCACACCTCCTAATAGTGCCACTCCCTGGGCCAAGCCTATACAAACCATCACAGTTGGTATTCGTGTGCGTGTACAAGAAAAGAATGGGAAGATGGGAAGATGAAGACCTGTCCCCTGCTACCCTTCAGAGTAACCCGTGAGGAAGACTCACATGGAGGAATGTTGGAACCAGAAGTGTACGAGACAAACAATTTAAGGAAAAAATTGTTGGCAGCCCTGTTTCTGGAAGAGAGGCAGAAGCAGGGAAGGTGCCCCTGAGTTACAGGAAGAGGCAGCCCCTTGTTCACATCTCTCTTCTGAAAGAGCTCAGGGCTGCACAGAGAAGACACTAATTGGATCTTGTTAGAGTGAATTGATGTCTTAGCACTGGTAGAGCTGGTTTATTAACACGTGCTGCCAGCAGGAGATATAAAGGGGCTGCCAGGCTCATCCCACCTGGCTCAGCACCAGAGTCCCCAGTCTGATGCAATATTATGATCCTAGTGCCTGCTTCCCTGCCTCCAGAGATGCAGTCTTGAAGCCTTAGAGTCCCAGAGCCTTGGATACCACATTTAGGAAAAACCATTTCCTGTGACCCACGGGAGCTGTGTCTAGCATTCCTGTTGATGTATCAGGCTAAGGATAGGGGCAGAAGTAGCCATGACATATCAGTTCAAATCCCATATCTACCCTCAGGACAGAACAAGCATTCTCCTCTGCAGAATCGAAGGGCTGCAGAATCTCCCGGGACCTGGACTCCTTGGCAAAGCATGGGAAAAGGAAAAGGAGGAAAGTCGAGTCTGAAAGAGAAAACTAAATCCTGCTGCCAACTGCATACCTAGCCCTGAGTTTGGCCCGTCCCCTCCTCCAGCTCCCGGCTGATACACAGTTATCTCAAAACCCGCAGCTCTACAGAAGCTCTTACCTCCCTCTCCCCTACCACGCCCACCTCAGCCCCATCCTCCCTGGGAGATGGGCGAAGAGGTTTGATGGAGACCTTAGGATGCGATAGGCTGAACTCAGAAATCTTTTAAATGTATCTGCTCAGCTGAGGCAGCTTGCTCAGCTTCTAATAATAAGACTGGAACCCATTCCAGTCATCCCTTCATGCTTCCTGGTCCAGGAAACACATGTCCAAGCATCGTGATCCCATTTGATCTTCAGGATGACCCTGGAAGCTTGGCCAGGTAAGAATGACTCCCTGTCCCCCACTTCCAGACAGGCTGGAGAGATTGTGTGGTGTGCAGGACATATATATTAGAGTCTACGTGTTCCCTCAGGCCCACCCAAATGTGTCATTCCTGGAGCAGGGGGGAGGTGGGGAAGACATGGGCACAGCCCAGAAGAGATGGATCTGGATTCTGCAGCCAGCTGGCATATGCTTATTGCCTCTGCCTGGAACATTCTCCCTATCTTCTTATTGGACTATACCCTACCTAAACGACCATTTAGGCACAAATCACAAGCTACTTGCAGTCAGTCTAGGTGTATGATCCCCAGGCAGTTACAACTCATGAATTGCCATTCTGTGTTTGCTGCTCACCTTTCTGTTTGAATCTTAAGGTTCTCGGGGACAGATCTCTTTCATCTTTGATGCTCCAACCCCTAGCACGGGGCTTGTCCCATAAATGTACAAGCACTTTACCATGTGTGGACTCAGCCAGCCAATCAGATTATGATGCCCATTTGTTTACTATTCACACAGACGACTTGCATCTCCTACCTACTTATTGTTGCTCAAGAAACTCGTGGCTGCATTTGGGCTGTAATCGGTTCAATGCTACAGATCAAGACAAACTCCTGTATCCGGATCCCACCTGGTACCTTACAGTCTTTCCCTCTTCTTCCTCTGGAGCCTGTCAGTTTGTGTGTCTTCTCCAGACCGTTAGCCATGTGTCCATCCACTGAGGAAGTAGAAGGCTTGGCATCTCTAGTGCTCTTCCCTATAAACAAGCCCCTTATTGCAGCTCCTTGTTGATCCGTCAACAGGCAGCTCAGGTTCTAGAGCTCCTTAGGCCTTTAAGGCTACAGAGATGCTATTCTTTACTGAGACTCATCTTGACCCAGGAGAGAGAGAGTCCTATGCTTCTCTGGCAAATGATATGGCAAAGTACTCTTTCAGACATTTATGATTCTTACTGTTTCTCCCCCCATTTCCCCACCCCCACAGGCCATGCACCCAGCAGTCAACTGAGCTCTGGCCACACCAGACTCTGATCTGAGAGCACCTCGAGTCTTCAAGTTCCTAAGAACAAAAACACTAAATGCAACCCCCGTCTGTGACTTCTCAATGACTCCCCAAGGTCCCCAGGAACTGTGTGTCTCCTCACTGTCTCAGCAGCTCAACAATATCTGATTACTGCACAGTGGCTTCATGGTAAACAAAGTGGGAGACATTCAGACCACACTCCTGGGGTGGCACCTTAGGACTCAAGGGTCCTGATTTCAGAAGTGTTCTCCACCGATCTATACCTCATAGATGCTGAGGAGACAACATATCCCCTTAAGGCAAGCTAGCGTAAGGAATAGTTTAGCAGCATGGGACTCCACTTGGTTTGGATTATGATTAGGATATGTTCTAATGACATGCTTGGCAGCCTGAGCCTTTCACCTGAATGTGGTGTATCCCTTTCCAAACAGTGTATCTAGTAACCTTAGACCCCTGCCTGTATCTGTCTACATGTATGTGCCTCTCGGAGCAGAGGGATACATTTCTCCTCCTCTTGAGGATGACCACCAAGCTCATACAGTTTCCATTCAAACATATTCCCAAGATATCCTGGCCCAAGCATAGAAGGTTGATCCTGAACTGCTTGGGGCACACCCAGTGAGACAACACTGTCCTCAAGCAAACTTTTAGGGAGTATTCCCTATTTATCATGTTATGCATATGCATAATGGGGCATGCATGTGATTAATATTCAAAACATTGTGGGTAAGGGTATGCACAGTAAAAAGAAGATTATATGACCTCGCCTATCAACCAAAACCAGAGACCCTCCCTCACTATGCACTTTAGAAACCAAACTCCTTAAACCCCTTTAAAAGGGGCCTCAACAAGAATGGGGCCTTGAGTGTCTTCAGTCATGTGGCCACTGTGCTCTCCCTTGGAGTATAGTCAGATATTTTCTATTACTTTGCTTCAAATAAAGTCTCCTTGGTCTTTTTAAAAATCGATGTATGCTTTTATTTCAATACTTTGAATAAGAGGCCAAGAACCAGGGGCTGGAGAGAGAGCTCAGCAGCTAAGAGTACTTGTTGCCCTGGCAGAGGATCCAAGTTTGGTTTCCAGCACCCACACTTGGTGGCTGTCAAATGTCTATAATTTCATCTCTAGGGGATCTGACACCCTCTTCTGAACTCTGTGCACACACACACATACATACACACACACACACACACTGAAAAATGAAGTCAATATTTAAAAGAGAAGTCATTAAAAGACTTAAAACAAACAATAGCAAAACAACACAAAAATATGAAGCCAGGAACCCAGAACCTGACCACTAGCAACGCCTTGCCTAGAATAGAGTCAGTTCTGCCCAGGAGCCACAGCACCAGAGGCTACAGTACCTCACCTCTGGCCAGCCCCTTGCATGCTTAGCCTGTTGTCAGGTCCTGCCTGCTCTGTTCACTGTCCACATTCTGCCCTCTCTGGTGACAGCTAAGAAGTGGTCTTTTGGTGTGTTTTGAAATATGAACTTAGTAGGCCCTTATGTAAGACAGGACTGGAAATTCTTCTGCCACCAAAGTTGCTGACAGTCTGCTCCAGGATCCAAAAGGACTCGGTACCTCCTCCCTCCCTCCAACCTCCTGACACTGTGAAGCAGAGGGTGGAGAAAAAGAAGACAGGTCAGCAAAGGCTTTGCCAGGGCTAAGGCACACAGGCACTTGCCACAATGATGATGCAGTGTGGGCTTTGGGAAGGATTCACAAGGCATTTCAAGAAGCCAATGATTCTGATGTCCACCAAGGAGCTGCCCTGGTCTGAATGCCAGTATCAGTGACTTTAGCTGGGGTGGCAACCCTGCTCCGAGTATGTCATGGTTCCACAAGGTGGTCAAGAGGTGGTCCTGGCATTGATTGAGTTCAGCTAATTTACTGTGGGATGCTGGGTAGTCCTCTCCCGGAGTCTTGGCTTGTGCCCTTGTGACATGGGAGCAAGAATGCTCTCTACTGGGGTCATTGCAGCTATGACTGAAAGAGACAGGACAAATGTCAGGCTTCCCTAGCAGGCTCTTTGCAGAGGGCAAAAACAAATGACCATCCCACTCCCAAGGTCAAGGCAAAGGAAGAGATGTGTCCTAGTCTGGTCACTGACAATGTATGGTGAAGTCAACAGAACTTAGCACAGCCTCCATTCTGTGGCAGGCTGGCCCTGTCCCTCCGACTGCACCTCCCATCGGGACTTGGAAGAACACCAGTAGCTGCAGCACTGTTGTGTCTGGCTAACTGACTCTTCCCTGCACAGTATCCAGTCCTCAGATGCTCAAGGTCCCCACCCATCCACACCCCCCACCAGCATTGTCCTGAGGAGCAGGGAGACAATGGCAAGGAGAGGGTCAGAGAGACAGGAGGCAGGTGGAGAGGGCAGATGGTGAGAGAGATAAAAGGCCCAGAGATGCAGGAAGGCCCTGGGGAGGCAGAGACGGGAGCGGGGCTGTGGGCAAAGCCGACTTTCCAGCATGACAGTCCTCTGTGGGCCATTCCACAAGAAGTGAGGCAGAGCCGGGGAGTGATGGAAGATACTTGGGTGGACAACAGAGGAAGGAAGAAATTAGAGTCAAACAGGAACTTCCCAATCTCTCCACAGAGGCAGGCCAGCACAAATGAGGGGAGTCTTGGAGTGACTGCCACAGAAGACAAAAGGGAGAATCCCAACACCTGGACTCTGAGGGAAGCAGGGGGATAGGGGAGCCAGAGCCTAGAGATTTAGTGGTGAGGGGCAAGGACAGGAACATGGGGAGGTGGGGAGAAGGAAGGGAGGTAATGGAAGAAGAGAAATGGGAACAGAGAGAGCGACACCAGGAAGAAATAAGAGACAGGGATGAGAGACTGAAAACGATAGGTGAGAGAAGAGCAAGCTACACAGACAGAATCAGAGGTGAGAGACATGGTAGAAAGATTGGAAGAAGAGACAGAGAGATGGAGAGGGAGGGATGGAGGGAGGGAGGGGAGGAGGGGAGGAGGGGAGGAGGGAGGAGAGAGTGCTCAGTGGAAAGAGCAGGACAAAGACCAGTCTGAAGGCAAGGGCAGACAGTGAGAGGTGGAACAACCTAGGAGGCAAAACCCCCCAAAAGAAAGCTTTGGAGCAGGGTGTCCTGAGTCAGCACCCATGATGCCGGCCCAGGCCTGTGGTGGAATGCAGGACCAGCACTTGGCCCACAAACACCTCCTCTCTCAGCAGACATAGGCGCCTGCCAAAGCCAGAGGACAAAGTCCCCAGGGAGACGCACTCAATCTGCAGTACAAACAAATTAAGCAACTCTCAGAGGAAGGCTGGAAATCTGTCACCAAGAAGTGGACACAAGCCACTCCCACCCCACCAAACAGCCAAGAATCAGCGGTCATCAGCTTCTTGAGAACCCTAGACATGTGTCAGGGGTTATCCACCGCAGCTGCTGCTCACCTTCTGGGGCCAAAGCTAGCATTAAGCTCTCGGAGCCACTGAGCTGTTTTTAAATGATTTGCCATTAATTCTACAGCTTAGCAAGAACTTTCCAGATGAAAGGTTGGTGAGGGGACCCTGAGGCTGTATTTCACCGCATTAATGCTGACTCAAGCCCACAGTCTGACACCTCATTCAAACCCCTTGGACCAGAGCCTTGATGATGTGCACAGTCCTAGGGGACTTCTACAGAAATGCACAAGTCTTCTCTGTGGCAGATCTATTTGGCTGTATTTCTGCTCTTGGAGAAATATACTTTGAGATTCATGGTGGTCAAACATCTGTTCTATCTCCTTAGTTCCAGACTGGCTGACTCACCTGAGCATCATGATTCACAGAGATCTTCCCAAAGCTGCTGCTCAGATACCTCCTGTGACTCCTGGTTGCCACCCCACCCACCCCAGCCAGCCAGCCTTCATCCCTGGGGAGATTTTCATGCAGAATTCTTTATTGCCCCAGCTGTGCTCTCTGACATATTCACTAGGCTGGTGTCTCCCTGTTCCCAGTAAACTCTAGATCTTTCCTCTGTGTGGACAGGACCCTCTACTTGGCCATCTTGGCTTTGTAACTCATAGCTGGGTTGTCCCTGCCCCACGCCTTTCCCCTCAGCCTGTCTACACTCCATTTTACCCAACAGCCACTTGACTTGACTAACTGTAGCCCTGCTCACATGGCCTTCAGTACAAGGAGCCCCCTCTGGAAGGTTGCGTGCCTTCTACTGCCCCTCCCTGCTTTGGGGTACTCAAGACCAAGATGATCCCCGAATCCCCAGCTGCCTACCTAGCATGCCTCTCCCCAAATCAGCACTCTATAGGGCCTTGCTTAACTTGGGAAAACCAAAACTCAAAATCAAACTCATGATCTCCTTCCCTCCCCAACTCTGTCCCAGGTCCCCAAATCTGTATCAATGGTGTCCCACCTCCAGTTCAGACAGAAGGGAGTCTTTCTGGTCCCCTTATCCCTCACTCCTATGCTCCAGGTCATCAGGACTGGTCCTTTTTGCTGCAGATGTGGCTCTCATGTCTGTCACCTTTCTACTTCCTCACAGAGAGCTCTCTATCTCCTGCTTGGAATGCTTCCAAAGCTCCTCCCCGCTGCCTGTCTACCCATTTCCGCTCTACCCTTGCCTCTGAAAGCTGCCACACCATGAACTCTATGCTGCGAATTGAGCCACCGTATCCTTCATGGCTGAACCAGACTCATTATCTCTACAGTATTACTCGTCTTCTGCCAGATAAGGCCCTTTCTCACCTCTGGACCTTTGCAGGAGCCGTGCCCTCTGCCCCAAGTGTGCTTTTGACTCTCTGGGTTTCTGTTTCTGTGTTACCATTTACAGTATTATGCCCAAATGTATGTGTAGGTTTCTCTTTCAACAATCTGGGAACTGAGTTGTTAGTTCACAGCCCAACTCAGAATCACTCTCAAATATTTGTTGAATGAATACAAGATGGATAGATGAATTGATTCTGTGTGTGTGTGTGTGTGTGTGTGTGTGTGTGTGTGTGTGTGTGTCTGGGTAGGTGGATGAGTGAGTGGGTGGGTGTCTTAGTTAGGGTTTTACTGCTGTGACCAGACACCATGACCAAGGACAGCATTTAATTGGGGCTGCCTTACAGGTTCAGAGGTTCAGTCCATTATCATCAAAGTGGAATCATGGCAGCATCCAGGCAAGCATGGTGCAGGAGGAGCTGAGAGTTCTACATCTTCATCTGAAGGCTGCTAGCAGAATACTATTAGCTCCCAGGCAGCTAGGACGAGGGTCTTAAAGCCCACACCCACAGTGACACACCTACTCCAACAAGGCCACACTTCCCAATAGTGCCGCTCCCTGGGCTAAACATATACAAACCATCACAGTGAGTGAATGGATGGATGAGCTGGTAGATAGATGTGCGGATGAATAGATGGGTGGATATATGCATAGACATGTATACTAAGTTATGGGTGGACTTAACCTCTGGGAAAAGTAAGGATCTGCTAGACTGCAAATTGCAACTATATCTGCTTCTTCTAGCTAATTGTTAACAAAACAGGGATTCTGAATGCCACAGGTATTTTCCCATCATATGACACTTGCCACTGATGTCTGTAATCATGCATGTTCACATTACTTTGCTTTCATGATTATTAATGCCTATTTCACACAGATTGCTGTTTATCATTACCAATGAAATACAAAGTGGCATCCAACACTGTATCACACTCCATCTGAGTTACTTGATTTCTCCATTCCCTGTGTTTATTTTGGATACTGAGACTGCTCTGTCAAGAGATTCATAGCTTTCATTGTATGGTGGGGGTTGGGAGCATAGCCCAGCCATGGTTCAGAACACCTTTAAGTGGAGGTGAATGGCAGAGTCCAGAGCCTAGGGGAGCAGCTGCATGCAGAGAAACTGATCCAGGAACATTTGGAGGTATATGAGCAACGTGCCATGCAGGACATGGTGTGCTGTGAGCGACTTAGCTTCTGCCTAGTGAAGAGATGAGGTCCACGCCCAGCACAACATCTGGCTTGGACTTCCCTGATGGTGGATAGATAGTTTCTGCCCACCCCACCCCCTAACCTGAAGCAGTACAGAAGCCCCTGGGGACAGAGATTGGAGAAAGGAACAGATTTGTATGACAAAGTCAGTGAGCTAGCCTGAACTCCTGGGTGGTAAAGCATTGCCTAGCATCCATGAAGTACCTCTGAGCCATGCCCTCAGTTTACTCTGGTTTATCTGCAGCAGGGTCAGCTTCTTTTTGTGCCCACTCCTGCTTCAAGGCAGTAGAGACAGGATTGATGATGGCTCTCCGAACTGAATCCTGGTATTTATATGAAAGATATCACAACACAACCCATCTGTGACCAAGGAAAGACTCAAGCCAATGGGCCAAGACACATGCTGAAGCTCTATATCACACAAGACTGGACATGCAGGAACTGGAAGGTCAGAGTGTTGCACTAGACCAGACTCACCAATGAGACTTTGTGGTGCTGCCAACTATCTCCAGTGTCCTTTCTTCCATCTCTTTGGCTAATAATAAAATTATCACTCTTCCTTGAGTGTTTGTTGAGACACGTGGGCTGAGTATGATCTTGTTATCTGAATGAATCAGCTTGAGCTGATAAACAAAGAATCCCAGACTGGGCAGATTCAACAGATTTATTCCTTTATTCTTGAGGCTAACAGACAAGGACATAGACAAGGGTGTTTCTCAGAAGCCCCTTACAGCTTAGAGATGGCATTTTCTTCCTGGGTATTTGTGTGTTCCTCCCTCTATGCATGTCTGAGTTCTAGTCTCATCTTATAAGGACACGAACCTTGCATCAGAAGCCATACCAATGCTCTCCTTCTTCCTTAATTACCTTTTAAAGTGTCTCCAAATGCAGCCACATTCTGAGGCACTAGACATTAGGCACATGAGGACTTTGAGGAACATAACTTAATCCCTAACGAGCCTGTATTTCTCAGCTTCCCTTGCAGCTAGGCATGGCCACGTAACTAAGTTCATTCCCGTAAATCATGATGCGTGCATCCTCCAGGTGACCTCCCTAAACATCACAGCAGTGCGCTTCCTTGACCTCCCTTCTTAGTGGCTGTCCCTGCTGCCTTGGCTAAGTAGGAGATACACACTGGGATGGCAGAGTTGAAAGCTAACCTAAGTCTATGGATAACTTCATGGATTAGAACCTTCTGTTCCTCCTTTATTATCTTAGTCACAGTAGCAAATCTTCATGGCATTCGACCATGATGCATGTAGCCCTAGGGACAAGGTGAAGGGCTTTACACTGTGAGACAGAGTAAGATGCTGGCTCAGTCTCTTTTCCTCTCCTTCTAAGAGATTAAGGCCAATCATGGGAGCCTCACTGTGATTGTTAATCTTATCACTGTTCTGGAATTTAAAGCCATCATAGAAACAATCTCTGGGCTTGGAGGCTTATCCATCTTAGAATAATCAAGGTGAGATCTATCCTAAATGAGGGTATCGCCATTCTGTGGGCTGGGGGCTCACACTGAATATAAAAGTGTCTTAGTCGGGGTTTCTACTCCCGCATAAACATCATGACTAAGAAGCAAGTTGGGGAGGAAAGGGTTTATTCAGCTTACACTTCCACATTGCTGTTCATCACCAAAGGAAGTCAGGACTGGAACTCAAGCAGGTCAGGAAGCAGGAGCTGATGCAGAGGCCACGGAGAGATGTTACTTACTGGCTTGCTTCCCCTGGCTTGCTCAGCTTGCTCTCTTATAGAACTCAGGACTATCAGCCCAGGGATGGTACCACCCACAATTGGCCCTCCCCCCTTGATCACTAATTGAGAAATTGCCTTACAGCTGGATCTCATGGAGGCATTTCCTCAAGGGAGAATCCTTTCTCTGTGATAACTCCAGCTTGTGTCACATTGACACACAACCAGCCAGTATAGCCAGTACTAGCTTTCCTTTCTCTTGCTTCCTGACTGTGGATGCCAAGTGCCTAGCCAGGTTTCTGCAGCCATACCTGCCTGGTCAAGATGGACTGAATCTCCTGGAACTGTTCCTACATGTGCCCCACCCCTTTCTTTAAGATGCTTTGGTCAGAGATCAGCAGCATCTGAAAGACCTCACTAGCAGTTTTCACTGCCATCAGCTATAACCTTAGGGATCAGGTTTCCAACTCAAAAAGCGGGGAGACCCTCACTATTAGGAGCTGCTCTTGGAACCCCAGATGATAGATATTTCAAGGCCAGTGTCTGCCATCTCAGAGGGCACCTGCCACAGGTGCCAGGCTTGTGAGTGAGGGGTCTGCATTGGTCTCCAAGGCAGTAGCTTAGAGGCCTTGGAGAACCTTAGAAACAAAAGATTCTGCCTTGTACTGCTGTAGGCAGGAGGCAGACCCTGGATGGAAGTTGTAGGGAATCCTTTCTCTGCTTTGCTCCCCTTCAGCCTTACTCTGACCAAATTCCCTCCCAGCTGGGTAAAAGCCAGAAGGGTGTCTTGTTTAAATAATAAAATAGTTTTCAGACTTCTAGCTAGCATTATAGAACAGAAGGGAGTGGTTGTGGAGGTGGCAGAAAAGCAGTGACTCAATGTTCTGAAGGTGTTTGGTACACATCACCCCTTACAGAAGGCTGCAGTCTGATGCTGCTCCCTGCAGGACCCTGGGTGCGGGGTCACTCCCAGTCCCCAGATCTCAAAGAGCCTACAGACAACCTCATTTTCAGTTGGCCAAGAAAAGACACAGCTTCCTTCTTCTGCCCCTTGTTGATCTTCAGCCACGGTCAATGAGTGCATGGCTTTTGGCCTCTCAGCTACCCCCTTGTTTTGTGAGTTGTTGAAACAAATGCTAAAATAATTAAAGTGTCAGATTTTATGTCTTTTGTGCCCATTTTTATTACAACGCTTGCCTTTTTCATATCAATTCACAGCACTGCTTTATACATTAAGGATATTACCCTTGCTGGGTAACACAGGTTGGGGGGGTATTTTTCTCATTGTGCCTGGACACTGGGTTTTATTTATGTTGTTTTTGGTGTCAGGCTATTCGATTTATAAGTGGTCAAATCTATTAATCTTTTCTTTTATGTATTTGCTTTTGCTTTCATACTTAGAAAGCTACTTCCCCAGGCCAAAACTATATAAGCATTTATATTTTATTCATTCTTTTGTGATTTTTATATTTCTCAAAGTAATTTTTACATTAAAATAAGGAATTTTACAATAAGGGGATACAGTATAAAGTTAGAAATTATGGCATAATTTGATTTCCTTTATAATTTGTGGGGCTGTCTTTAACCTTTATAAAATTCAGATGATATTTAACAGGTAGGCAAGATAGATGATGCATCAGACAGACAGACAGAGATCAAGACTGTCTCTTTTATTCCATTAGCTTGTCTGATACTTAGATTTATCATGTCTTCTTAAAAATGTAAGTTTCCCAGGACCATCTGGACTTAGGTTAGGGTGTGGTACAACATAATTAATTAACAAATATCTATTGAGCTGAGCCCAGAGGCACAGGCCTATCCACTCCAGCTACCCTGGAAGCTGGGCAGGAAGATTGTAAGTTCAACTTCGTCTACCAGTGAGTTCAAAAAGAGTCTGGGCAACCATGTGAGACACTGTCTCAAAATAAAATGCAAAGAGAGGCCTGAGGCTGTAGCTCAGTGGTGGAGCACTTGCCTGGCAGGCCCAGGGCCTTGGGTTTCATCCTGAGCCCTGCAGACACAAGATGAAAAGAAAGGGAGTCAATACTGAGAGGCTGCTCAGACTTTTCCTCTACCGGAACATGCTTGGGTTTGGTTATTTTATTTTATTTTATTTTATTTTTAAGTTGGTTGACTGTGGTCAGTAATTTATACGCAGCTAGTTCTCCTTGCTTTGAGTGTCCAATGTGATGGATTTGACATGTCCTCACAGCCGGGAGTTACCAAGACAATTACTCATGACACACAGCTGTCTCGGGGTCTCAGGAAAGCTTTGTCAACTTTACTACTTTTGTTTTAAACTGCAATTTTATAAATGTTGGAAAAATTATTTTCACTATTTTTTTTTCTTTTGTTGAAACAGAATTTCACACAGATCAGGCAGACCTGAAACTCGATATGCCGTTGAGGCTGGCCTTGAACTCCTGGTCCTCCTGCCTCTATCTCCCAAATACTAAGTTATAGGCCTAGGCCACCACACCCCGTTTCTAGGCTGGAGACTGAACCCAGGGTTCTGTGCATGCCAGGCAATTTTGTCAACTGAGCCACCTTCCTAGCTCCTCTTCTTTATGTATGGTACAGTCATGTCAGGTCCATCTGAAGAGTGGCACAGCAGATCAGCAAGACTTTTCGTCTTGCAAATTGGGATATTCTAACTTCAAAGTTCCCTACGCCCTTCCTCCAGTCCCCATAAAATGTCCTTTGGCATCTAGCTTTGACAAATTCGACTCCTCCAGGTACTTGGTGTAATTGCACTGTGGGGTTGGCCTTTGTGGGTTGAAAATATTGGAGAAAAAATACCCCAACTGTATCTGTCCTGAGCTTTGCAGACATTCCCTCTCCATTCTCTGAGTCACACAGTGGGAGTTCTGATGTATCATGTGCATGGAGTCAGGTACCGTGAGACGTAGTTCAAAGTATGTAGCAGGATGTGTGTAAGTAAGACACACATGTTCTGTTTTCCTCCGAGGAAGCAAACATCTCAGAGAGTCTAGTACCCTGGGGTCCTGGAACCTTAGATGCTGGAGATCTCTCTCTCTCTCTCTCCCTCTCTCTCTCTCTCTCTCTCTCACACACACTCTGAACAAAACATTCCTAAGGCCCACCATAACCCAACACCAAAAGATTTCTCTGTGAGTATGTTCTCATGTGTGCATACATGTATGTGTGTGCATGTGGGGGCTAGCGATCAGCTTCAGGGGGTAACTCCTCAGAAGTCAGCCACTTTGATTTTTGAGACAGGGTCCCTCGCTGGCTTGAGGCTCACCAGTTAGGCTAGACTGGTTGCCAGTAAGCCCCTACTACCCTCCTGTTTCCACTTTCCTGGGGCTGGGATTACAACTGTGTGCACAAGGACTGACTGTTTGCATGGATGCTAGGGTTCAAACCCAGGTCCTCAGGCTTTTATGGTTAACACATAAGCAATTCCTTGACCCTTCCTTTTCTCTTAAACACTCCGTTGTATCGGACAGCCTCTCAGCATCTCACTCCTGCATGCACTTAGGCCCTGATCTGTTTTCACACTGTCTAGTTCTCCTTCTCAAATGGTGGTATGCACAGTCCCTCCCAGTGTGCAGGCTTCCAAGACTGGCTTTCACTTCCTGCAATGCATGAGAGGCCCATCCTTGTAGTGGAGATGCTGTGTGTCCTGGCTGTCTCCCATTGTTGAGTCACATTTCATTATATGGATGCACCAGAGCTGATTTATCCATTTCCAAGCTGGATATAAATTTGGGTTGTTCATGTTTTTGTTATTACTGCTTCATAATGCATTTTTATAGTGAAAGCGTCTAATTCCAACTGTAGTAGCTCATCTTCCACTACGGTAATGAAATGGCTGAAGCTAGGGGCTTTATTAAGAGACGAGGTTTATTTAGATCTCATGTTTAGAGATTCAGTGTCCAAACAGCATAGTGCCAGCTCTGCTAAGGGCTCCACTGTCTGCTTGGCCTCATGGCAGATGGTCTCACCATAGGCAAGTGCATGAGTATGAAGTGTCTAGACAGAAAGCCAGAGAGAGAGGGAGTCTTGGAGAGCTCTGGCAGGCTTTTATATCTACTGGTTTACTAGAGCAAAAGCCCGCATGGACAGCACCTTCAAGGCCCTAGTTATTTCCTAGTGAGTCCTGTCTCTTAAAGGCCCAGAGGGCACATTATACAAATTAAGGCGTTGCTCTGCAGGTGCCAGTTGCAGCCAGAGCTAGAGAAGCATCTGTAAAATATGGCAGTGAAAAGGGAAGAACCAACCTACTCACAGGTCTGAGTAACATCAGAGGACTTACTGAAATAGCCAGCTCTTACAGAAAATGAAAACCAAAACCACCAACTAACTAAACACACACACACACACACACACACACACACACACCCCTGCACCTTCCCCACTCCTCCCCCCCAAATAACAAAAACCAAGCAAAACAGGTCTGAGGAAACGTCTCTGCTAAAATGTTTGCCTCTAAATCGGAGGGACCTGAGTTCAAGTCCGAACACTTAGGTTGTTGGTTTTTGTTTTGTTTTTTGTTTGTTTGTTTGTTTTATAGTAGAAACCTCGTAGAATTCTAGTGCGAGAGAGGTGGAGACAAGCGGATTCCTAAAGCTGGCTGGCCAAACTGCCTGGACTATGTGCTGAGTTCCAGGCCAGGGGGAGTCTCCACATCTAAAACAAGATAGGAAGCCTGAGGAACAACAACTAAGGAGTCATCTGGCCTCCACATGTGTAGCTGGGTGACGGAGGGCATTTTCCTGGTGTGTACAAAGCTCTGGGCTTCATCTCCAGGATTGCAAGAACAACACACACACACACACACACACACACACACACACAAGCACACACACACACACGCATACACGCACACACGCACACACACGCACACACACACGCACACACACACACGCACACACACACGCACACACACACGCACACACACACATACAAGCACACACATACACCCACGCACACACACACACACACACACACACACACATCTCTTGTGATTCTAACATAAGCACATCAGACCCCAGGCTTCTGTGATATACCTGAGCGGCACTGTAGAAAGCTCAGGAGCCATATCCCAGACCCACTGTGGCTGACTGTGTGACTTTAGACAACTTGAGAGTCCCAGTTTCACTGTGTATAAAATGGAGTCAGGAATGTGTCCTTCATTCGGCTGTGGAGGTGGACTAGAGATGCCATCTGTAAAGAATCTGGCATAGTTTGTGATTCATAACACACCCACTGTGGGCGTTATTCTTAATTGCCCATCTCTGGCAAAACTGAGGTACAGATTACTGACCACATGCTCCACACTGCGTCAACCTCCCACCCAAAGGAAGCTGTGGTCCTGGCTGTGGCACCAGCCTAGCTTCCTCTGCTCCCCACCCCCTCCCCAGGCATCTCTCAACTGCATCCTGCACACCCAGACTCCCACCTGAGCATCTGGTGAAGAAATCACCAGGGAACCACAGGAGTCCTCAGCCTGAGCGTGTAGTCCCCACAGCCCCCAGCTCTGGCTCATCGATTTGCAGGAGTGGAGAGAAGACAAGCACCTGGGAAATAACAGCCCCATCAGGCAACCATCGTCCGCTGCACTCTTCAAAGTGATCAACAGCCCTTTGGATCTCATCCTAAAGATCAAGGGGAGGGATGACTCCGCCAAGTCCAGCCTGTGCTGCTGGCTGCCTGAGAGCCAGAAACTGTGATGGATGGAGCCCCAGGAACACAGAAAGAAAGCAAGAATCTCTGTTCATTACAAGAGGGGTGCAAAGAGAGACGTGGCCCCTTGTCTCCAAGCCCCAGCCCCAGAACTGTAGTTTCAGAAGAGCAAGGTCCACAGCTGCGTGTTTCCACAACTAGTAGATCCTAGGTAAATATGAGATACACAAATGAATGAATGAGTGAATGAATGAATGAATGAGTGAGTGAGTGAGTGAATGAATGAGCGAGTGAGTGAATGAATGAATGAATGAATGAGCGAGTGAGTGAGTGAATGAATGAATGAGCGAGTGAGTGAATGAATGAATGAATGAGCGAGTGAGTGAGTGAATGAATGAATGAGCGAGTGAGTGAGTGAATGAATGAATGAGTGAGTGAATGAATGAATGAGTGAGTGAGTGAATAAATGAATGAATCTTTGTTCCGTCTCTCCTGCTGTTAGAATTTCGTCCAGTCACCATGAACCGGTCAAATGGCCAGTGAGAGCCTCAGTTTCCTCATCTGTAAAATGGAACTGTGGGAAGCGTTGAATCTGCATCCCAAGCCCTGAGAGGACTGTAAGATGAAACATCAGTGAAGATGAAGTTGAGGTGGCAGAAAAAGGGACATCATGAGTTCAAGTCTGGACAGGCAGCTGACTCAGAGTGCAGCTGACCCCTAGGATGTCTGGTGGCCTCTTTTATCTGGGTCCTATCTGCCTTGGATCAGCCATACAGAGACGGGGCCCTTTGTGTTTTCTGCAGCATGTGGCATTCCTGAGGGATATGGGATGTTTAGGCAGAAAAAGTCATTGGGTGTCATGGATGGAGGGACTTCCATCCTTTCCTGTGGCAGGCTCACAGGGCAGAGTTCACAGTGGGAACCTGGCCTTTGTGTGGGCATGGTGCTTCAGATACCAAGGTGAGGATGTCACTCTTAGTGACCAGGACAGTGGTAGCTACGGGAGGTTCTGGAGCAGCAAACAGACCTGGCAGTCCTTACTTTTGTTAGACAGTTGACGCTTTAATGCGTCCCCCAAAAGGGATCTTGGGTCGGACATTGGTACCTGGAGTGGAGGAATAAAGGAAACAGCCAGGAAGGTCACTGTCCCACGGAGCAGCAGCCCTCTACAGGCATGAATGCCAGGAGTCCTTCCGTGCTTCGAGCCTTAGTCTGAATCCTGAGATGAACATGAAGGGATCCAGCGTGGGGATGCCAGGGCCTCCGTGCTCCTTATGGTAACAGCAGGGAGCAAGGCTGGAGTTGGGCTAGCCAGAGTGAGTAAGGTCCAGAAAGCGAGAAATAACTCAGAAAAGGTCTGTGGATCTGAAGCTAGGCCTCTGCGACAGGTTCGGGTGCTGTTGGGGTGACATGGGTACAATTTCTAAGGAGAGCCAGGCATGAGCGGAAGACTCCATATTTTTTTCCGCAGTTTTCATTCCCTGACACCTTCCCCAAGCCACCAGGACCCTGTGGCATGTACCCACAGTGCAGTCATGAGGAAGGAAAGGGGTGCCTTCCATGAAGTGTGGGTGAGGGCCCCCAGAGTCCACACACACTGCCACCAGAAAAAAACACAGCTCAGTCATAGGGTAGCAGAACTGAGGGGGTGGGCGAACAAGTCTCTCTCTCTCTCTCTCTCTCTCTCTCTGTGTGTGTGTGTGTGTGTGTGAGTGTGTGAAGGATGGGGTGGTGACATGCTGCAACATCCAGGTTTGTAAATCTAAATCGGTTTATACAGCTCACAGGCTGGCTAGTCAGATCTTTGTACATAAAGAAGCGAAGTCAGAAAGGACTTAGAGTAGATTTCTAAATAGAGGAAGCCACTGTTTAGTTTATTCCATCCTCCAGTGATTTGTTCTTTGGATCAAAGCATGCCCAGGGCCTCGTTGAGTGTGACCTGGCTCACACACTGAGGAAGACAGCCCCTCCCTCTGGCACCATAAGGATATTGGGGGGGGGGGAGTGCCAAGCTGAGGGTCAAATGGAGGCCCTGCAGCAAGAGGCAATAATCGGTGGGTGGACCGGAGGTAACCCTGGAGGACTTCCCAGAGGCAATGTTGTCTGGTGTGATCGAGATGGATATTCAAGGGTTAGGGAAATCCTGGGATTTTGGTGCCTATTGGGTCATTTTCAAATGAGGAAACTCAACCCTCAAAGGGAAAGCCAGGCAACACAGTCTGCAGAACTGGGTGGAAAGTAAATGCATTTTCTCAGACTCCAGGCCAGTGTGCCAGGGAGGGGGTAACCTGGGAGACAGTGTAGTCAAAGGAAGACTGAATTTATCCCGTATAGAAGTCGGCCAGGGTCAGTGTCGTCATAAAGAACACAGAGCAATCTGTTCAGGTCTAAACACAGATGCTTGCTGCAGAGTCGTCCATTACTCCGTTCAGCCATCCCTCCATTTTCTCTTCTTCTATCCATCCATCACACATCTATCATTCATCCATCCTCCCCCTTTCCATCCATCAGTCTGTCATCTTCCCTTCCGTGTGTCCAGCATCCATTCATCTTCCTGCCTGGCCTCCTACTCCTTCCTCCCTACATTTCCAGTGGCATCGCCTGAGCACCTCATGGGTGTAGAGCAAACAAGAGAGCCGAGCCGTTCTTGGGGGTGGAGTCCTTTCTTTGCATGTGGAGTTTCCGGGGAAACCATCATGTATGTTTGGGAGAAGACATCGTAACGTCGTTTGAACATACAACATAATTCATAGTCTTGGCTTCCTGAAATCCATCCTCATCAAATGTTCTCCTCCAATGCCACCGCAAGAAGAAAGAGGAGGGAGGAGGAGGAGAGGGAGGAGGAGGAGGAGGGAGGCTGATGGGGAGGGAGGTGGGGAGGGAAGAGGAAGAGGAGGAGGAGAGAAAGGGAGGAGGAGAAGGGAGGGAAGGGAGGAGGAGGAGAAGGAAGAGGTGGGGAGGGAGGAGGAGTGGGGAGGGAGGAGAAGGAGGAGGGAGGAGGAGGAGGACATACTGGGACATCTCTGAAGGGGAACTTGCTGGCAGCAGGACAAGCCTATTCTTTCTGCTGT
>JADRCH010010646.1:0-17330 GCA_019843965.1 Rhynchomys soricoides
CTAGCAAAGGCTTGGGATGTGACTCCATGGTAGAATGTTTGCCTAGCGCTCTTGATGATCTGGGCTTGATTTCCAGCACTGCTAAAAAGTGTGTGTGTGTGTGTGTGTGTGTGTGTGTGTGTGTGTGCATGTGTGTGGGTGCACATGCATGCGCTTGCCTGCCTGCCTGCCTCTGTGTGTATGTATGTCCTGTGTATTTGTCTGTCTCTCTCTGTGTGTGTATATGTGTGTATTTCTCTCTCTCTCTCTCTCTCTCTCTCTCTCTCTCTCTCTGTGTACAGGTCTGTTTCTCTGTTTATGTGTCTGTCTGTGTGTGCATGTATGTCTCTGTGTATGTTTGTGTTTCTCTGCGTGTATATATTTATATGAATGCATGTCTGTCTTTCTCTCTGTATATGTATGTGTTTGTCTTTGTTTCTGTCTCTCTGTCTCTTTGTGTCTCTGTTACTGTCTGTCTCTCTCCCTCTCCCTCTCCCTCTCCCTCTCCCTCTCCCTCTCCCCCTCCTCCTCCCCCTCCCTCTCTCTCTCCCCTCCCCTCTCTGTGTTTGTAGTACAGGAAAGATGCAGATAATTTTAAATCAAAGCTAAAAGTCTGGGCTCCTTCCTGGCTTCTTATGCCTACTCCTGAATGTAAACTTCTAGTCTCAAAGCTTTAGACGAAATGTGCTGTTGGGAAAAGAACAGAATTGCATTTTGAGGTGGAGCAAACCGGTCTGCCACACACCACAGACAACGGATTGCTGCTTCGCCTTTAGGTCATTGACAGAAGGTGGGACAAACCACAGAAGGCCCAGTGATGTCTCCGAGAAAGCCCAGGAGAAACATGGGGCCCCTCCCTCAGACCCAGTGAATGGCGAAACACCCTCTCTCCAGAGGCACAGTCCTCTTGTGTTGTGCTGTTGGAGTCGCATAGTTAACTGAGCTGGAGGTGGAGAACAACTGGAATAGGATCATTGTCTTTGTAGATAACTGTGTTTATTTGCTGCGTTTGAAAGTGAAATTCATTTCCAAGCTCCACGATGAGCATCTCCTTTCCAGTCAAATGGGTGTCCATTGTTTTCTTTGTGTTTTGCTCAAGAACATCCTGGATCCTTGTAACACTTTGCCCTTTACCCTTCAAAATCATTAGTGGGTCCCCTTCGACCAGCTGCTATTGGATAAGCTTCAAGAATCACCAGTGTTAACGCTTCCTAAAACACTCTTACCCACTTATATTTAAATACCATTCTAACCCAAAATGGGGATGGCAAGCTTTTTAAAATTCTTCAAAGATTGATATAGTGAGAATCAAGGTGTCTAACTCAAGAGTCCGGATCTATTTGTTTGTTTTTCTGTTTGTTTTGGAGACAGAGTTTTGCTATGTAGCCCAGGCTAGCCTCAAACTTGTGATCCTTCCTCTATGCTGCAATGCCTGGTGAGAGTCTAAAATACAT
The DNA here is from genome assembly GCA_019843965.1 of Rhynchomys soricoides. Classification (NCBI taxonomy): domain Eukaryota; kingdom Metazoa; phylum Chordata; class Mammalia; order Rodentia; family Muridae; genus Rhynchomys; species Rhynchomys soricoides. The sequence goes on from JADRCH010010646.1 coordinate 1,434, forward strand.
CATCTCCATACTTAATGGGCCACTTCATTTGATTCCACACAGCCACACAGATGATCCAGATATACAATATCCTGGCCAATACATTGTTCCACTTCATTTGAAGTTATGACGGAAACCTCTGGGGCACATAAGCCCCTTAGTTTTATGTGCCCCAGAGATTGTGGCCATGTACATCAAATGAAGTGCCCCAAGGAGGCTAGGGGAGAAAATTCTTGTAATAACCATCATGGGTGTGCAGGCCAGGGCAGAAAGGAGAAATGCAAGGGAAACGGGATAGGAAGGAGGGCAACTTATGGGTGATGCTGAGCCAGCCAGTCTTGCCAGGGAAAACAGCCAGCTGTTCAGTTGCGCAAGACATATTGGAGTAAGCCATATGGAGCTGCAGATGAATAAGAGATAAATCATCCGCAGATCTTCCTGGACCCTGTCATTGATCAAAGTCCATCCTCTAGAGAGTTAGCTCTCCAAACTGTTAGGTCTATTCCTCAGCCCATATCGACAGCTGGAGGGGAAACTGGCTGTTTCAGCTCATCATGTGAGGTTGGTAAGACAAAGACTCTGTGATTCTAGCGCACTCTATTGCTGCAATTGCCTCTCCCATGGGGGGTACCATGGCAGCTGTGTTCAAGGTCAGCTTCCCAAGTGAGGGAGGGTGGGACCGTTGGAGGTATCTGGAGATGGGACGATGATAACAACTTCAGCTCTCTCCACTTAGCAGTAGGAAGAAGAAGCAGACCTGTAGGTGCCCAAACCGTCTTCTACCTTCTGGCTCACATTCTCTTGTCTGCATTAAGACTGACTATGAAGCTTATTGTCCCAATGTGGAAGTGTCAAGTCAAAGTAAGGCCTTTAAGAGGTAATCAGGAAGTTTCCATCTATAGAGGTGCTCAAGAGTTCCCATGAGTGTCTTCCTGTGAGAGCAAGTTTACTTTCCTTAGCTGCCTTCCCTGTCACATGGCTTTGCATAAAAGCTGAGAAGGTACTGGTGGCATATTCTTGGGCTGCCAGAACCAAGAGCTCTTGAATTCCTCTGACTGAAGGGTTCTATCCTGTCAGGAAATGGACTGAGGCAAATGCAGCTCCTGTCCTATGATATTTACATCTAATTTAAAGACAAAATTACCATCCATCTGAAATTTAAGAAAGTCCAATCTTTGATGTGGTCAATTCTAACTTCCTAAAATGATGGAAAGGATTAGTAAACTAGACTGGGGTTTTATTCCTGCAGCTGGCCAGGGGCCATGATTGACACCAATTATCTTTCCCCTCTTCCATTCTAGGCTTCCATCTGATGTTCTTAACCTGATGGTGTCTGGATTCTGGAGTTGCTTGTAATGAAGATCTCCGACTGCCAGGTGCCATAACAAAATCACCTCAGGCTGGGCAGCTCAGTCAATAGGGACTGATTCTCTTACAGTTCAGAAGGCTGAAAGTTCCAGACCAAAACTCAGCATGGTCAGTCTCCGATGAGGTCAACAGCTTGTACCATGACCTTTCACCTTTCCTCTAGGGTGATGGACAGAACAAACAAGCTCTGGATTCCTTACCTTTTAAAAATAAGGTGTGATTGCCCCACCCCATCCAAAGCCTTAGGAAAGCTTGATTACTCCTGAGAACCCTGTCTCCAAACATAGCTACACTGAGAGTTAGGCTTCATTGTATGCATTTAAAGAGACCAGAATCAGCTCATGACACCAGGCATATACTTCTGTGTGATAACAACCCTAGCTGCCATCACCTCCAGGATTCCAAGGTGCCAGGCCACAGTCAGTGTCTAGTTTAGTGAGACCCCTCCATTGGCAGATGTTTCGCACTTAGGAATCCAGGGCCATTAGTTCTTTGCAGTCCAAGATGGCTGGACACGGGGCATAGCTTTGCAGGTTTCTCCCCAGCAGCTGGACTCATTGGCCAAGCTGCTCCCTCTCCTTGATTCCTTGACTTGCACATTTTAGTTATTGCAAACTCATCTTGTGGTTCTTACTGTCTCCTAGAGAACAGCTCTCTAGTCCAGGAAATCTCATCTCTAAGCTGGAGGACACAGTTCATTCTTCCATGGACTGTTCCATTGTCTGTGGAAGCACAGGGTAACCAATGAGAGAGGTCCTGCCACCCTGCCTAACTGATTTCTGACAGCCACCTTGCCAATGGATGCCCTCAAGGGCGAGATGCCCCTGACCTCATGCTGTCTCCATGCCTACAGGCTCCCTGCACCACTAGATCTTTAGCTGTGTTGTTCGCACTTTTTAGACAAGGTTTCCCTGTGCTCTGGCTGTCTTGGAACTTGTTTTGTAGACCAGGCTGGCCTTGAACTCGTAGAAATCCACCTGCATGCCTCTGCCTTTGAGTGCTGGGATTAAAGGCGGGCACCACTGCTGCTTAGCCTTATTTGCACATTCTTTAGCTACTATCCCCCGTCATTCACCTCCCTCATAGAAAGCAGCTCAAGTCTACACCTCAGGCTCCCTCTCCTGTATTTCATCCCTGCCTTTGAACAAAGATGGTGTCTTAGTTTGGGTTTCATCGCTGTGAAGAGACACCATGACCACAGCAATTCTTATAAAGGAAACATTTAATTGGGGATGGCTTACAGTTCAGAAGTTTAGTCCATTAGCACCATGACAGGAAGCATGGCGGCATGCAGGCAGACATGGTGCTGGAGAGGTAGCTGAGAGTTCTACATCTGGATCTGCAGGAAGCAGGAAGAGACAGTGAGTCATTTAGGCCTGGATTGAGCTTATGAAACCTCAAAACCCATCGCCTGTGACATACTTCCTTCAGCAAGTCTATACCTCTTAATTGTAACACTCTCTAGGAGCATATGGGGGCCATGTTCATTAGACCACCACAGACGGCGTGCACCAATAGTCTATTCCCAGCTAGCACTGGTACATTGTATCAGTCTGTATGGAGTTGAAGATCTAGTTTTCCCCCCCATGACTAGACTTTAGCTGAAGCTCCTGCGTGAGGTAGAGCTTCTGACTGAAGAAGAGATATTTCTGATGTGAGAATCTGGCCAACTGTCTAGCAGCTAGCTTGCTGTTTCTGGAGCCACTCAAGATTGGCCTCAAGTCACACATTGCTGGATTACTGTTATTGCTGACCATCAGGATGCCCAGTTGCACAGTCCTTCTTTTCCTATTGGTGTATGTGTAGGCATGTGTTCATGATTTGCGTATGAACATGTGTGTGGGCATACATGCACATGTGTATCTAACTGAGAGTCTCATGCCTACAAGACAAGCACTTTACTGAATGAACCATGTCCCCAGACCCTAAGATGTATATTTTTTATTTAATCTTTTATTGATTCTTTGTGAATTTCACATCACTCACCACAGTCTATTCATTCCCCCCCCCCCTTTATATACTCTACCAGTTCACCCATACGGTAGATATTGGGGTGGACCAACTCAAAGCCCTGGATCTGGGCCTGGTTGACAGCTGAGCTGGTCAGTCTACCAGCTCTCCTGCACCCACACCACCAGGGTGAGCTCTTCAATACTGCCTGTCTTAGTCAGGGTTTCTATTCCTGTACAAACATCATGACTAAGATGCAAGTTGGGGAGGAAAGGGTTTATTCAGCTTACACTTCCACATTGCTGTTCATCACCAAAGGAAGTCAGGACTGGGATTTAGCAGGTCAGGAAGCAGGAGCTGATGCAGAAGCCATGGAGAGATGTTACCTACTGGCTTGCTTCTCCTGGCTTGCTCAGCTTGCTTTCTTACAGAACCCAAGACTACCAGCCCACAGATGGTACCACACACAAGGGGCCCTCCCCCTTGATCACTAATTGAGAAAATGCCTTACAGCTGGATCTCATGGAGGCATTTTCTCAACTGAAATTCCTTTCTCTGTGATAACTCCTGCTTGTGTCAAGTTGACACACAAAACCAGCCAGTGCACTGTCCCACCTAGCTCACCAAATGCCACAGCTGGCAAGGGGCAGAGCCAGCTCTCCTGCTCTCCTGCCTACAGGGCCAGCTCACTCATGCCTATGCCAGCAGGGTCAGCTCTATTGTGGTCCCCAGTCAAGGTGCAGGGCCCTGCTCTCCTAAGTGTTTCAACCAGTGAGGGGCAGGGGAAGCGCTCCTGCTCTCAGGACATTGGGCCAACTCTCCCACCTGCTATTGGTGGCAAGGGGTAAGGGGAGAGGAGGGCATCTTTCCCTCATCCACAGATATGTATATTTTTTAAGTGTGAAAGCAGAGAGATGAGCTACTGTGAGGGAAAACCCTAAGTTCATTCAGAATACAAAATCGAGGCAGAACTTCTTCGGATAAGGACCATGTGGTTCTGGGGAGATATCTTAGTGATAAGCATGTCTGTTCCCTAAGCTCAATCCTCAACACTCATGTGAAAATCCAGGTGTGCTGGCGCACACTTATATTCCTAGTATTGGGAAGGCAGAGACATGAGGATCCCTGGGGCTCAGTGGCTGGCCAGCAGCCTAGCTGAATCAATGAACCCCAGGTATAAGAGAGGGAGGGAGGGAGGGGTAGGGAAAGGAAAAGGGAGAGGGGGGAGGAGAGAGAGAGAGAGAGAGAGAGAGAGAGAGAGAGAGAGATCCCATTTCAAAAATTGAAGTGGAAGGCGCCTGAGCAACCACACATGATGCTGATGACTGAACTACACAAACATGTGCACACACCTACACATGCATACCTGCACGTGCACACTCTAACACATACATGACCACACTCATACAGAAATATTTATACGTCAGTCCACACTCTTGTTAGCTTTCTATCTGTCTCACACCTAATTATATGGATCTCCTAGCTCAAGGTATCCTCATAGCCACGAGAGACTTGGTGCCCCTGTGATAATTATGCCCACCTTGTGTCTTTTGACTTGGTATATCCCCTGGCCTTTGCCATCACACAGACCTGCGATACAAGGGAGTGGTTCCACCATCACAGAATCCAGCTCCTAGCTTTCCGAGCACAGCCATTTGTTGTCGGAAACATTAATTGGGAGGTCTCTACCCCACCTTAGATCATTTAGTTCCCAAACAAAAGACACAAAACCTTTATGGTTAAAATAATTCTATTTTAACAATGGAAGAATAATTCATCAGCATTAATGGGGGGGTTGACTGTTAAATATGTTCAGGCTTATTGATTCAAATGTCTCTGCAAGATTATAAAGCCCAACCTGTTCCCTATAGGAGCTCCGATTGGACACAAGATAGCGGGGTCCTATGCATTTGGTCTCCTTTTCTGTCGGCCACCGGTCCCGGGCTTGGCTTTCAGTCTGTCTTGTGGGTGGTAAGAGTGTTCCTCAGGCTTTTTTATGAAACATGGCTTAAGTAGGCAATCAGTGCTCTAAGCCTATTGTTGTATTCTTACAGTGCTTAATGATCCCAGGGAAAGGTCCCTGACCAAAGCCACATCCTTACAAGGCCCATCGCTCTCACTCTGAAGCCTTTGATCCCATAAGACTTTGTCTCTCACCAGTTCCTCATTCCCATTCAGCCACAGATGACGGTTTAGAAATTCCTATGTCGGGGCTGGAGAGCTGGCTTTGTGTTTTTCCGCTCTTCCAGAAGAACTTAGTCCACTTTTTAGCACCATGGGTCATTTACAATTGCTTGTAACTCCAACTCCAGGGAATCTGATGCCTTCCTCTGGCCTCTGAAAGTACTGCTGTGCAGGTATCCACCCACCCTTACATACATGTAATTAAGTATTTTATAAAAGAATCAATCTAGTTGAGTAGACAACCAAGATCAGCTATGCTTGCAGGGACAGCCTACACGCACAAATGGTGTTACCAAACAGACTTTCTACATGGGATGTCAGGCTTGGATCTTGCAGTAAGCAAGGCCATGCCTGGCAGGTCTGTTAGACTAGATTGAGATGCATAGAGAACTGGTAAATCACACTCTGGGTGTGTTTGTGACAGTTCTCCAGAGATAATTGATAGATCAGAGGACCGACTGGGAAAGACACTTCCTGAATGTGAGAAGCGCCATCTGATGGGTTATGAGCCTATCCTGGAGGAAAAGTCGAAGGGGGTTGCTCAGTCCAGTGGTCACAAGCTACTTCTATTGAGAGGTGATTGTTGGGGGTGGGGGGAGCTGTTACCCTCACCTGCAGGTATCAGACCCCCTGGGTTCTCTACTATCTGACTGCAGATTTACATCAGGGATGTTCTAAGCCTTTATCTGGGGCTGAGTTGTTGTTCTCTCTTGTTCTGAGGATCCCAGTTTCATGTACTTAGTAATTTATTTCCTGATTCTGAAGCCTACAGGCAGATCCTGTGAGACTATGTGGCCTCTGATTGTGTACACCCGTCTGATAAATCATCTCTTATTAGTCCCTTCTGTTTGTTCCATTCCTCTGGAGAAACCTGTCAGATACACTTTGGTGAAGAGCAAAATCCTAGAGCAACAATAAGGTGGTGGGGATGGGGGAGGGGATGGGGGTGCCATGGAAAGGGAAAGACAGGGGCAAACACAAGGCTAGGCGTTGTCAAGCTGGCCAGAGTTTGAGGGCTGTCCGGTGCTCTCCCACACCTACTGGACACTCCCTAATAGACCAAATGGAACCACTAGACTCCGTAGCCAGGCTTCCCTTCATTCTCCATCTACTGTCTTTAGCTGGCCTGTGTCTTCCCAAGGGTTGGGGGACTATTTCCTAGCAAAGCCACTTGGTGATTCTCATCATTAGACATCACAAGCCATGGGACTCAGGAAAGGCTGAAGGACCAGTCTAGGTCCTTCGATGTCATGAAGGACCTATTACAGACGATACTCTTTATTCTAAGGGAGCTTGTGACGTTCCCAGTGTCAGACTCCTCAGTTTCATGGGCCAGGAAGTAGGGGACCAGGTGACTCTCCAGAAATGCACAGGTTAAGTCCAGAATCAGAAAACTGAATAGCAACATACAAACCCATCAGGCTTGCCTCCAACTTGCTATGTAGCTAAGAATGACCTTGAACTTCTCACCTTCCTGTCTCTACCTACACCTCCTGAGCACCAGGACTTGAGATATGCCCTACCGTGCCCAGTTTATACTGGACTTGGGTTCTAACCCAGGGCTCTGTGCATGGTAGGCAAGCTAACAGCTGAACTGCATCTGCAGCCTGGAATGTCTTAACCCTTTAACTGGAAGTCAGTATTTGTAAATCTTAGGGAAATAGCTGTATGATTCTGACTAGGAAATCTCTGGACTTTCCAGATGGAACAAGTATGGGATTTAGCCAGGACTGTGAGAGTGAATTCAAGATGTCACACAAGCAGTTTTTTCAAGTAGCAAAGAACTCCAGGTATCAGGTGCTATTGTCTTAGGCAAAGACTGGAGTCCTGTACTGGGCAAAATACTCCAACTGGCTTAGGCTACAAAGACAGGAAACCACTCGGCATCATTTAATCTCAGCTGATGGACAGGCCTCAGTTCTTCACTTCATTGCCCGTTTCCAGACGGTCCTGGCCACTGTTCTAGGAAACTCCACTCTCACCAAGCATTTTTCCGTCCCTTCTCCCTAAGTGTAAAGATATGATTTGCTACTGTTCTACCGTGCCTGGCACCCAGTACTCTTCTGGCTCCTATTAGGTGCTTGTGAATACTGTACAAACGAACGACTGAATTAACGAAGGGACAAATGTCTCCATTTTTTCCGTCCACGGGGCTACCAGACCTGCTGGCATGTTCCCACTGCCCCGGGCGTTCTGCCCTAATACTTTTTTACCCAGTCTCCATTTGTCTGTTCTCTTAATCAGTGTAAGCCCTACCCCTGTCTCAATGACAGTGGGATACCACAGTGTAAGCAACATGTTAACATGGTTCCCTGATCTCCCCCACCCCCAGGGTTCTTAGTAGGAGAAGGCCTCCTTTGCATCTGCTGTACAGAAGCTCTCTAGTAGAACTGGGTATGCCCCGTGTTCACAAGTTCATCAGTTAGGTATGCACGGAGGCCAGGCCTTGCTGTTGTGCTCTGATGAAGGAAGCTGCTGGAGAATTGATCTGAAACCTGCTTTGCAAAGCACTTTGTGCTTAAGTGTGAGTTTGCCTGGAGTGACTCACAGGTGCCCTTGGGGACAGCCAAGGGGAACTAAGTAACTTTCTTTCTTTTCTTTTTCTTTTTTAATTTTTCCTACTTTATTTACATTTCAAATGTTTCCCCCTTTCCAGATCTCCCCTTTGGAACCTCCCCATCCCCTCCCCCTCCCCTGCCACTATGGGGGTATTCTCCCTCCCACGCACTCACCCACATTCACCTTCCCTCCTTGGCATTCTCCTCTACCAGGGCATCTAACACTTTCAGGCCCAAGGGCCTCTCCTCCCCCTGATGGCTAACAAGACCCTCCTCTGCTGCATATGTGGCCAGCACCATGGGTCCCTTCATGTGTATTCTTTGGTTGGTAGATCAGTCTCCAGGAGTATCGAGGGGTCAGGCCAGTTGCCACTGTTGCTGCCTCCCTGGGGCTGCAAACTCCCTCAGCTCCTTCAGTCCCTTCTTCAACTCTTCCATCTGGGACCTCACACTCAGTCCTACGGTTGTTGTGAAGTGACTCTTGGGTATTTCAAACTTTTGGGCTAATAACCACTTAACAGTGAGAACATACCATGTTCATTCTTTTGTGACTGTGTTACCTTGCTCAGGATGATATTTTCAAGAGCCATCCATTTGTCAGCGAATTTCATGAAGTCATTGTTTTTAATAGCTGAGTAGTAGTCCATTGTGTAAATGTACCACATCTTCTGTATCCATTCCTCTGTGGAGGGACATCTGGGTTGTTTCCAGTTTCTGGCTATTATTGGGCTGTGATGTCTACCCTCCAATATAAGCCTCTGATTCTCTCACCCAACCCCAGACAGGATTGCCCAGCTCTTTGGGACTTTGACTGGAATTGTCACACACCCACCTCCCGGGAACATCAATCAGCGCGCTTAATAAAGCGCTATCACCAGATGAGAAGGGCGCCTGCGTGGCGCCTGGAAAGGTTCCTATGAGGTTGGAGCAGCAAGCAGCTTGTTTGAACGAGATGCAACCAGCTCCTTCCTGAAGAACCGACTTGTTGATAATCTTGCATCAAACAGGAGTTTGCGATGGTAGAGGAAAAGCCCAGGGGAAAAGGCTTTCCCTGAAATGTCGCATCTCCCCCTAAGACACTGCGGCGGCGATAATAGAGAGGTCCTGAGGTCATGACTGCCAAATGGAGAGAAGTCAGGCACATTGCTCTGGAGGGCTAGCCAGCACCATTCCAGCTGAGCACACGTAGAACCTAAGGGGAAAGGGGGCGTCCGTGAGGATGGCGTGCAGACGGGGTCCCCACTAGTCAGACCTTTCCCACTAGTCAGACTACCACTTTCCCACAGCCTGGGGATGAACTTGAGGGAAGGGCAAGCAGAAGCAGGTTGCCACTGTCACTGGGAGTCCTCGGCCTCTAGGGTGAATAAATAAATTATTAAGCGCCCAATACACAATAGCCTCGCTAGATGGAGACGAGGAATCACTGCAGCGGCGCTGGCGGCCGCGGCAGCGGGGAGAGCGGGCGGGAGTGCAGCCCGGGAGGGAGGCGGGCGAGGCTCTGGCTCCGCTCACGTCTGTTTTCCTTTTTCGTGCATTATTTATTTCGCCTCCGCCCGCGGCCCTGCTGCCGGAGTGGGTGCTCCGGGCCGGAGCCTCTCGCCCGCTGCCTGCCGCTCGGCGCCACCGGGAAAGGGTGGGGACCGGTGAGGCGCAGGGACCAGTGGCGGGGCTGAAGGAGGACTCGCGCGGCCGGCTGGCGGAGGATCCGAGGACACTTTCCCCGCCCTCTGCCTGGGCAGCCCGACCGGGACCGCCGGCTCGGAGGTGGCCGCCCTTCCCGGCCCGCGCGCGCCCAAGCGAAGCCTGGAGCCCCGTGCGAGCGCGCCGCGCCCCGGTCCCCCAGATCAGCTGCCCTGAAGGCCCAAGCAGCGCGCAAACTTTTGCTTCAGCGCCCAGCGCTCGTCCTCTGCAAGTGAAGCCCCCGAGCGCGCGCGCAGCCGCCAGGGTGAGCTTGGAGGCCCCGCCTAGAGGGCGGGGGACTGGGGAGGCGGCTGGCTTTAAATGGGGGCCGTCCGGCTGCAGAGAACAGAGCTGCTGTGGGGGGAACCCTGACCTCCCTTCTCCGTGTCGACGATCGGTGGGGGTCGCCACCAGGCAAGGTGGCGTGAGGCATCCGAGGGGTGCGGGCGGTGATGGGGGCGTGCAGGAGAACCTATGCTTGCCCGGGAACAGGAAAGCTAGCGTTTGAGCGGCAAATGGGGGCACGCACGGAGGTGACAGTGTGCGCAGTGAAGTCCCTGTGGCAGAGAGACTACACGCAGCGAGTGATTTGGTGGCACTGTGCAAGCAGAGTCAAGGAGTGTGCGGGCGGGAGTCGGTGGCGGTGCATGGGGGTCACGGTGCGTGCGCGCGCAGAGTGAGTGATTCTTGCTGGGTTTGAAGCGTACTCCTAGTCAGAGTTATGCATGGGGTTGTATGAGGTTCAATAAGAGTGTTTGGATGTTTCTGGAGGTGTGCATGGAATCAAGGTGTGCATGCAGTATTCTGAAGGAGAGGGGGTGTGCGCCAGGATAGGTAGGGTGTGAGTTCCGGGAAGCACCGAGAGTCAGCAAGTGTGTGCCCGCTGGAAGATGAAGGCTTGCTTTGCGCAGGTGCCCCAAAGTGCTGGGCAAGTGAGTCCTCATCGCGTTGGTTCTTGAATTAATGCTACAGTGCCTATGCAGTGTCCACCTGACTCAAGCCTTGCTCCCTTGACAGTTAGCTCACCAGTGGGCGCCGCGGGCCGAGATGCTACTCCGGGACCTGGTGCTGCGCCATGGCTGCTGCTGGCCCTCACTTCTGCTGCACTGTGCGCTGCACCCACTCTGGGGTTTAGTTCAGGTGAGAAGCGGGCAGAGGCCTCCTGGGAAGGGGGTAGAGTTACTTCAGAGCTCTCCCTACAGCCACTCATTGAGTGGTCCTGGGGAGATTTGGGGAGAAAGAAAAACTGGTCAAATCTAACATGCTCTGACCCTGTAAATATAAGAAATTTCGCAAAGAGCCTCAGTTGTGGCCTAAGGCCTGCAGGATTGAACCTGATATAGGAAAGTGCTAAGACCTCTTAGTGAACTCTACTGCAGCTTTTGGGAAAAGAAACAAACTTACAAAACAAACAAACAACAATAACAATAACCAAAAAACCCCAAAAAGATCCCACAGTGGTGTCTTCCTACCAGATTAACCCCTAAACTTCAAATTAGACTTCCAGCTGTCTTCAACCGGGGCTAAGAGCTGTGTTTCTTGAAAGCAGTGTCTGGGAAGGTGGATGGTAACCCACCATTCATGCAGAACGCAGTCTGTCAAGACTGCTGGAGGACAAACCCTCATCTTTGGCCTCCCAGGCTTCAGGGAAGAGCCCCCACCAAGCCCCCACCAACTCCAGTTACTCAAGGCAGAGAGGTGATTGGATGGGATGTTCTCTAGTCCTTCCCAGAATCCCCATGCCCAGCTCAGTCCTTTACCAGCAGAGTGACTGAACAACATACTGAAGCTCTGATCCTGGGTTTCTCCTTCCTGATCGTTACGGGGTCAGTACTTGTTTGCTGGGTACATCACCTGGACCACAGAAAGCATGGTTAGTAGCTGTCCTTGCTGTAGCTGGGATGTGAGATGTTATACCCAGTGGGCACTCCATCACTCCTACACTCCATCACCCTCTAGAGGCACCACACCCCCAGCTCAGGCCAAGGCTTTTGCTTTCTCTGCTCTGGTCCGACTCTGGCTTATGATTGCTTTGTTTAAATGTGCTTTGTGTTCTCAGGATTCAGGGTTGTCACTTCTTAACACTTGGACCGTTGAGACTAGGTCCCTTTGTTCAACTTCTAGCTGAGCCCCGTTGCAAAGTTCACCTGTCTGTGTACTCAGGTGCTTAGTTCTCTGCTTCCCAAAACCTTTTCAGCTAGGACTGAGACAGGAAGGATGACAGGGACAACGGAGCTACCATGTCTCTAAAGAGAAGATCCACTGCCACCTGCCCTACCCATCAGAAGACTAACAAAACAAAACAAAGCCCCGGCTCTGTCATGTCCTACAGCCAAGCAGTGTTTACAAAAGCATGCTTGTTTCAGATTCTCAGACTCTATACAAATCAATTCTCATGAAAATCAATTAGAAAAGAATCCTTCGGTTAAATAGAATGGACCAGATCTTGGCTTGAAGCTCTGGAAAATTCATCTATAGATGATAGGGGTAGAGAAGCCAGAGGAAAGGAAGGGGGCTTGGCAGTGTGTGGGTCTGACTTTTCAAGCAGGAGAGCTGGCTTCGGGGAGGCATACAGGAAGGAAGAATAAGGACACATGCAAGCTCATACGGCCATGTGTTTAAGTAGAGAGAACAAACCCATCAGATCCTAGGAGTTTCCCGAACACAGAGAAAGATCGCAGAGCCACCATTGCTTCCACGAGCAATCGTTCTGCCTAAGAATCCTCCAGAGATAAAGGATAGGTCTGATGCAACCATCCTCTGATTAATGGGCCACGAGATGAGGCCAGAAACCTGGGTCCCTCATGAAGCAAGTCTCTGGCTGTGGCAAGAATTGCTTAACTCTAATGTCATTTAAATTGCCAAAGGTGGGTGGGGTCATTCCTTAACCCTCCCTCCTTTTAATGTGTCTGAAATGGAGCTTTTGTGATTTAGGGTTCTTCTAAGTTCACTTCGGTTGATTTTTTTTTTCCTTGTAAGGGAAGAGGCTGGCTGGCTGGCAGATTTATTAGGTGTGACAGGAGTGTGTCTCATCAAGTTACTGTGGTGCTGGCCTATCTCCTTAAAAGATGCCAGAAGCCATCATGCTTGTGAGCACTTATCTAAAGCAAGTGCTAGGGAGACAGTCTTGGATCTGGCCTTATGTGTCTCTGTGTGCTGGCACGAAGCTATCCCAGACCTAGTAGAAGCTGAGTCTTCCCCTCAGCTCCCTCAGCTTGCGTTTTCCAGCAGCAGCCTTTACTGGGCACCTCCAGATGACAGGCTGTGTGTCAAGAGCAAGTAGCTTAGTGGTCCCAGTCGTTGTGGTACTGACAGGCTGTGTCAGCGACGTCATTGAACAAGTGATTCCGAGCAGACGCTCTCAGGAGGAGCAAATGTCTCAGACATGGAGCTTGGAGAAAGAGTCCAAAAAACCTCCCACAGAGATGCCACCACTGAAATGTGACAGAGGTCTGGATACACCAGATAGTGAAACATTTTACAGTCTGAAGCCAAGGGCAAGTATGTGGCATGGAAAGACCTGAGGAGGGAAGGAGAGGCAAGCTCCTAACAGTCTTGAAGTTGAGATTTGATCCTGGGACTTCTGGGCACAACGGAGAGTGCAAAGTCAGACATGCCACCATCGCAGATTGTCACTTTAGACATCTTAGCCTAGGTCACCAGGGAGGGTAGATTTTGATTCCAGAACACATGACAAGATGGCAAACAGGTGCATGGAGAGGGACAGGGCTGCCTTATTGAGCATATGCCAAGCCCGGTTTCACTTTTAGTATAAGTCTCTTCTGTACTGTCCTGGGGATGTTTGTAAGATATAGTGCTGTTTACTGTTTATCCATTATGCATCCATTAATGAGACAATTTTCCTAGCATTACTAGGTAAGGGGCAAGAGCTACCCAGTAGACATGGATGCAGGGCAGTAAGAGGGAATGTCGAGACAGAGGCAAATCCTGAACATGTTTAGGAGACACCGTCCACGCTGTTTGTGAGAGCCACACACACTGACCTCAAATCCAGCTTCACTCACACCCTCAGAACACAGGCAAAACGCAGCCAAACTCTGCCAGAACGTCCCATGAATGACCTCCAGCCCCTTCCCAATAAAGTCCTTGTTTCCCTCTGTCCACCTTTATGTCCCTCTGCTTCCTGACTGTGGACACTGTGACCAGCCACATCTGCCTCCTGCTGGCAGGGAATTCCCACCATGAAGGGCTGTCCCTGGAGCTGTGAGTCAAGCTAAAGTCCTCCTTCCTGAAATTCTGCAGTCAGACATTTCGTCACCCCAAATGAGAAAAGTAACCAAGACAAGCATCAGGTGATCACTGGGTCTGGACAGTGTTGGATTGGATGCTGGGTATGTCATTTAAGCTTGTTGACCCCTTGTCTCATCTGTTATATGGCTAATAAGCATCCTATATCTGTCGACCTCATGAAGGGATGACAGTATGTCCCTAGCAGGGCTTAACATGTCACTTGCTCAGAGTGAATACAACACTCACCGTCTACTTGTCTGCCCCAAGACACCTACAGTTCCTGTGAGGGGACAGGCAGTATAAAGCAGCAGGAACTTGCCTCCAAGAGGAGTATTTCCAAGATGAAAAGGCAGCAATGAGCAGAGAGGTCCAAGTCGGGCTCTAGGGACAGCTTATCCTAGACGATTGTGTAAGAAAGGGCTTTGAAGGGTGAAGAAAAGCCTGCTGGTGGATAAAGGGGTCAATGAGGAAGGCCTGTCAATCATAGGTTCATGCACAACCAACCTATAGGAACTGCCCAGTTAGGGCCCACTCCTGAGCAAGAAGGATAGCCCTCCTTGACCCTTCTGTGAGGACAGGTTCTTGAGCAGTTATTCCCTGAGGTGTCAGTGGAACCTTCACATGAGAGGGACCAGGATCCCTTGATTTCTAAGATGCAATGAACTCTTTCATTTCTTCCTCCTTCAGCCCTGAAACTTGGTCCCAATCTTCTTGCCTGTCATTTGATCATATTAAAAAACACTCTTGTAGATCTTCACTCTTGTATCCTCTTGAAAAAAAAAATAGGTCATTGTGTCAGGCCAGGTCATTCATTGTGTCTGGGAGACTGGGAAAGGAATCGCTTTGGCTGGGCATGCCTGAGCTCAGAGTCTTAGACAGTGATGATCCAGAGCAGGCCAGGAGTCAGGCCTGACTGGGGGATGGGCTCAGACGTAAGGTAGAGTGTCTGACCTGTTTACCCTGACTCTGGCAATCGAGTTATGGCACTACAGGAATGAAGGAAGCTCATACTCTGAGCAGCCTTATCTTAGGAGACAGGACTGTTTCCAGGGTCAGAAACATAGTCAGTGGCCCTTTAAAAATGCTAAGAAGTGGTCCCAAAGACCCTGTTGGCCTTTTAGATGTTAAGTTGGGGAAGAAATTGGTCCAGCCTCTCATTGCCACCCTGACATCCACCATGCAGCTGTTGTGCCACCAAGTGCATCGGAAGCCTCTCTCACACAGCAGAGACACTCTAGGGTTCCCAACTGCAGTGACAGGCTGGAGGAAGTTGCAGGGACATCGGGACTCTGTGTTTCTAAATGCTTATATGAAGCCATAATAATTAGCTGTGTCTCTCACTCAAGCAATGTGTTGCCCCCAATTCTTTCTTGTCTTGAAAACAGCTTTGGACTCCTGGCTTTACAATCCTCTGCATATGGAGGGACACTGGCAACTCTCTAACCCATGGTTCTCAGACTCGCTCTTTCTGTGTTTGACTGGGAGACTAAAGCAAAACACCCCAGGCCCAGCTCTCCTGCAAAAGTCTCAGTTCACTGGTTGCAGGCGAGGCAAAGGCAGCAATGTGTCGGAGCTGTGGGAGGGGTTTCCAGGACACAGTTGGATCAAGGAAGTACTGTTGAGTACAATTGTCTCTCTAGCTAACACAAGGATCCAGAGACCCATCCTGGGAAGACCACAGGCCCAGTCTGACAAGGCACAGGTTCTAGGTTCTGGTCCAGTCTTTGATGTTTGTTCATTCACTGGCCAGCTCTCTGTGAATGCTGGGCTCTTCCCTTGGGTGTCAGTTTTTAATAATGAGAGGGAAGCAGAGGCATAGAAAGGCCTGTCCTGGCATAGCTTACAGTCCTGTGGTAAAGACAGGCTGGACCTAAGTAGCGGAAATGAGCCATGGTACCAGGGAACCTTTGAAAGAGAGATTCAGCCT
>JADRCH010010647.1:0-17303 GCA_019843965.1 Rhynchomys soricoides
CTAGCAAAGGCTTGGGATGTGACTCCATGGTAGAATGTTTGCCTAGCGCTCTTGATGATCTGGGCTTGATTTCCAGCACTGCTAAAAGGTGTGTGTGTGTGTGTGTGTGTGTGTGTGTGTGTGTGTGTGTGCGCTTGCCTGCCTGCCTGCCTCTGTGTGTATGTATGTCCTGTGTATTTGTCTGTCTCTCTCTGTGTGTGTATATGTGTGTATTTCTCTCTCTCTCTCTCTCTCTCTCACTCTGTGTGTGTGTGTGTGTACAGGTCTGTTTCTCTGTTTATGTGTCTGTCTGTGTGTGCATGTATGTCTCTGTGTATGTTTGTGTTTCTCTGCGTGTATATATTTATATGAATGCATGTCTGTCTTTCTCTCTGTATATGTATGTGTTTGTCTTTGTTTCTGTCTCTCTGTCTCTTTGTGTCTCTGTTACTGTCTGTCTCTCTCCCTCTCCCTCTCCCTCTCCCTCTCCCTCTCCCTCTCCCCCTCCTCCTCCCCCTCCCTCTCTCTCTCCCCTCCCCTCTCTGTGTTTGTAGTACAGGGAAGATGCAGATAATTTTAAATCAAAGCTAAAAGTCTGGGCTCCTTCCTGGCTTCTTATGCCCACTCCTGAATGTAAACTTCTAGTCTCAAAGCTTTAGACGAAATGTGCTGTTGGGAAAAGAACAGAATTGCATTTTGAGGTGGAGCAAACCGGTCTGCCACACACCACAGACAACGGATTGCTGCTTCGCCTTTAGGTCATTGACAGAAGGTGGGACAAACCTCAGAAGGCCCAGTGATGTCTCCGAGAAAGCCCAGGAGAAACATGGGGCCCCTCCCTCAGACCCAGTGAATGGCGAAACACCCTCTCTCCAGAGGCACAGTCCTCTTGTGTTGTGCTGTTGGAGTCGCATAGTTAACTGAGCTGGAGGTGGAGAACAACTGGAAGAGGATCATTGTCTTTGTAGATAACTGTGTTTATTTGCTGCGTTTGAAAGTGAAATTCATTTCCAAGCTCCACGATGAGCATCTCCTTTCCAGTCAAATGGGTGTCCATTGTTTTCTTTGTGTTTTGCTCAAGAACATCCTGGATCCTTGTAACACTTTGCCCTTTACCCTTCAAAATCATTAGTGGGTCCCCTTCGACCAGCTGCTATTGGATAAGCTTCAAGAATCACCAGTGTTAACGCTTCCTAAAACACTCTTACCCACTTATATTTAAATACCATTCTAACCCAAAATGGGGATGGCAAGCTTTTTAAAATTCTTCAAAGATTGATATAGTGAGAATCAAGGTGTCTAACTCAAGAGTCCGGATCTATTTGTTTGTTTTTCTGTTTGTTTTGGAGACAGAGTTTTGCTATGTAGCCCAGGCTAGCCTCAAACTTGTGATCCTTCCTCTATGCTGCAATGCCTGGTGAGAGTCTAAAATACATCATCTCCATACTTAATGGGCCACTTCATTTGATTCCACACAGCCACACAGATGATCCAGATATACAATATCCTGGCCAATACATTGTTCCACTTCATTTGAAGTTATGACGGAAACCTCTGGGGCACATAAGCCCCTTAGTTTTATGTGCCCCAGAGATTGTGGCCATGTACATCAAATGAAGTGCCCCAAGGAGGCTAGGGGAGAAAATTCTTGTAATAACCATCATGGGTGTGCAGGCCAGGGCAGAAAGGAGAAATGCAAGGGAGACGGGATAGGAAGGAGGGCAACTTATGGGTGATGCTGAGCCAGCCAGTCTTGCCAGGGAAAACAGCCAGCTGTTCAGTTGCGCAAGACATATTGGAGTAAGCCATATGGAGCTGCAGATGAATAAGAGATAAATCATCCGCAGATCTTCCTGGACCCTATCATTGATCAAAGTCCATCCTCTAGAGAGTTAGCTCTCCAAACTGTTAGGTCTATTCCTCAGCCCATATCGACAGCTGGAGGGGAAACTGGCTGTTTCAGCTCATCATGTGAGGTTGGTAAGACAAAGACTCTGTGATTCTAGCGCACTCTATTGCTGCAATTGCCTCTCCCATGGGGGGTACCATGGCAGCTGTGTTCAAGGTCAGCTTCCCAAGTGAGGGAGGGTGGGACCGTTGGAGGTATCTGGAGATGGGACGATGATAGCAACTTCAGCTCTCTCCACTTAGCAGTAGGAAGAAGAAGCAGACCTGTAGGTGCCCAAACCGTCTTCTACCTTCTGGCTCACATTCTCTTGTCTGCATTAAGACTGACTATGAAGCTTATTGTCCCAATGTGGAAGTGTCAAGTCAAAGTAAGGCCTTTAAGAGGTAATCAGGAAGTTTCCATCTATAGAGGTGCTCAAGAGTTCCCATGAGTGTCTTCCTGTGAGAGCAAGTTTACTTTCCTTAGCTGCCTTCCCTGTCACATGGCTTTGCATAAAAGCTGAGAAGGTACTGGTGGCATATTCTTGGGCTGCCAGAACCAAGAGCTCTTGAATTCCTCTGACTGAAGGGTTCTATCCTGTCAGGAAATGGACTGAGGCAAATGCAGCTCCTGTCCTATGATATTTACATCTAATTTAAAGACAAAATTACCATCCATCTGAAATTTAAGAAAGTCCAATCTTTGATGTGGTCAATTCTAACTTCCTAAAATGATGGAAAGGATTAGTAAACTAGACTGGGGTTTTATTCCTGCAGCTGGCCAGGGGCCATGATTGACACCAATTATCTTTCCCCTCTTCCATTCTAGGCTTCCATCTGATGTTCTTAACCTGATGGTGTCTGGATTCTGGAGTTGCTTGTAATGAAGATCTCCGACTGCCAGGTGCCATAACAAAATCACCTCAGGCTGGGCAGCTCAGTCAATAGGGACTGATTCTCTTACAGTTCAGAAGGCTGAAAGTTCCAGACCAAAACTCAGCATGGTCAGTCTCCGATGAGGTCAACAGCTTGTACCATGACCTTTCACCTTTCCTCTAGGGTGATGGACAGAACAAACAAGCTCTGGATTCCTTACCTTTTAAAAATAAGGTGTGATTGCCCCACCCCATCCAAAGCCTTAGGAAAGCTTGATTACTCCTGAGAACCCTGTCTCCAAACATAGCTACACTGAGAGTTAGGCTTCATTGTATGCATTTAAAGAGACCAGAATCAGCTCATGACACCAGGCATATACTTCTGTGTGATAACAACCCTAGCTGCCATCACCTCCAGGATTCCAAGGTGCCAGGCCACAGTCAGTGTCTAGTTTAGTGAGACCCCTCCATTGGCAGATGTTTCGCACTTAGGAATCCAGGGCCATTAGGTCTTTGCAGTCCAAGATGGCTGGACACGGGGCATAACTTTGCAGGTTTCTCCCCAGCAGCTGGACTCATTGGCCAAGCTGCTCCCTCTCCTTGATTCCTTGACTTGCGCATTTTAGTTATTGCAAACTCATCTTGTGGTTCTTACTGTCTCCTAGAGAACAGCTCTCTAGTCCAGGAAATCTCATCTCTAAGCTGGAGGACACAGTTCATTCTTCCATGGACTGTTCCATTGTCTGTGGAAGCACAGGGTAACCAATGAGAGAGGTCCTGCCACCCTGCCTAACTGATTTCTGACAGCCACCTTGCCAATGGATGCCCTCAAGGGCGAGATGCCCCTGACCTCATGCTGTCTCCATGCCTACAGGCTCCCTGCACCACTAGATCTTTAGCTGTGTTGTTCGCACTTTTTAGACAAGGTTTCCCTGTGCTCTGGCTGTCTTGGAACTTGTTTTGTAGACCAGGCTGGCCTTGAACTCGTAGAAATCCACCTGCATGCCTCTGCCTTTGAGTGTTGGGATTAAAGGCGGGCACCACTGCTGCTTAGCCTTATTTGCACATTCTTTAGCTACTATCCCCCGTCATTCACCTCCCTCATAGAAAGCAGCTCAAGTCTACACCTCAGGCTCCCTCTCCTGTATTTCATCCCTGCCTTTGAACAAAGATGGTGTCTTAGTTTGGGTTTCATCGCTGTGAAGAGACACCATGACCACAGCAATTCTTATAAAGGAAACATTTAATTGGGGATGGCTTACAGTTCAGAAGTTTAGTCCATTAGCACCATGACAGGAAGCATGGCGGCATGCAGGCAGACATGGTGCTGGAGAGGTAGCTGAGAGTTCTACATCTGGATCTGCAGGAAGCAGGAAGAGACAGTGAGTCATTTAGGCCTGGATTGAGCTTATGAAACCTCAAAACCCATCGCCTGTGACATACTTCCTTCAGCAAGTCTATACCTCTTAATTGTAACACTCTCTAGGAGCATATGGGGGCCATGTTCATTAGACCACCACAGACGGCGTGCACCAATAGTCTATTCCCAGCTAGCACTGGTACATTGTATCAGTCTGTATGGAGTTGAAGATCTAGTTTTCCCCCCCATGACTAGACTTTAGCTGAAGCTCCTGCTTGAGGTAGAGCTTCTGACTGAAGAAGAGATATTTCTGATGTGAGAATCTGGCCAACTGTCTAGCAGCTAGCTTGCTGTTTCTGGAGCCACTCAAGATTGGCCTCAAGTCACACATTGCTGGATTACTGTTATTGCTGACCATCAGGATGCCCAGTTGCACAGTCCTTCTTTTCCTATTGGTGTATGTGTAGGCATGTGTTCATGATTTGTGTATGAACATGTGTGTGGGCATACATGCACATGTGTATCTAACTGAGAGTCTCATGCCTACAAGACAAGCACTTTACTGAATGAACCATGTCCCCAGACCCTAAGATGTATATTTTTTATTTAATCTTTTATTGATTCTTTGTGAATTTCACATCACTCACCACAGTCTATTCATCCCCCCCCCCTTTATATACTCTACCAGTTCACCCATACGGTAGATATTGGGGTGGACCAACTCAAAGCCCTGGATCTGGGCCTGGTTGACAGCTGAGCTGGTCAGTCTACCAGCTCTCCTGCACCCACACCACCAGGGTGAGCTCTTCAATACTGCCTGTCTTAGTCAGGGTTTCTATTCCTGTACAAACATCATGACCAAGATGCAAGTTGGGGAGGAAAGGGTTTATTCAGCTTACACTTCCACATTGCTGTTCATCACCAAAGGAAGTCAGGACTGGGATTTAGCAGGTCAGGAAGCAGGAGCTGATGCAGAAGCCATGGAGAGATGTTACCTACTGGCTTGCTTCTCCTGGCTTGCTCAGCTTGCTTTCTTACAGAACCCAAGACTACCAGCCCACAGATGGTACCACACACAAGGGGCCCTCCCCCTTGATCACTAATTGAGAAAATGCCTTACAGCTGGATCTCATGGAGGCATTTTCTCAACTGAAGCTCCTTTCTCTGTGATAACTCCTGCTTGTGTCAAGTTGACACAAAACCAGCCAGTGCACTGTCCCACTTAGCTCACCAAATGCCACAGCTGGCAAGGGGCAGAGCCAGCTCTCCTGCTCTCCTGCCTACAGGGCCAGCTCACTCATGCCTATGCCAGCAGGGTCAGCTCTATTGTGGTCCCCAGTCAAGGTGCAGGGCCCTGCTCTCCTAAGTGTTTCAACCAGTGAGGGGCAGGGGAAGCTCTCCTGCTCTCAGGACATTGGGCCAACTCTCCCACCTGCTATTGGTGGCAAGGGGTAAGGGGAGAGGAGGGCATCTTTCCCTCATCCACAGATATGTATATTTTTTAAGTGTGAAAGCAGAGAGATGAGCTACTGTGAGGGAAAACCCTAAGTTCATTCAGAATACAAAATCGAGGCAGAACTTTTTCGGATAAGGACCATGTAGGTCTGGGGAGATATCTTAGTGATAAGCATGTCTGTTCCCTAAGCTCAATCCTCAACACTCATGTGAAAATCCAGGTGTGCTGGCGCACACTTATATTCCTAGTATTGGGAAGGCAGAGACATGAGGATCCCTGGGGCTCAGTGGCTGGCCAGCAGCCTAGCTGAATCAATGAACCCCAGGTATAAGAGAGGGAGGGAGGGAGGGGTAGGGAAAGGAAAAGGGAGAGGGGGGAGGAGAGAGAGAGAGAGAGAGAGAGAGAGAGAGAGAGAGATCCCATTTCAAAAATTGAAGTGGAAGGCGCCTGAGCAACCACACTTGATGCTGATGACTGAACTACACAAACATGTGCACACACCTACACATGCATACCTGCACGTGCACACTCTAACACATACATGACCACACTCATACAGAAATATTTATACGTCAGTCCACACTTTTGTTAGCTTTCTATCTGTCTCACACCTAATTATATGGATCTCCTAGCTCAAGGTATCCTCATAGCCACGAGAGACTTGGTGCCCCTGTGATAATTATGCCCACCTTGTGTCTTTTGACTTGGTATATCCCCTGGCCTTTGCCATCACACAGACCTGCGATACAAGGGAGTGATTCCACCATCACAGAATCCAGCTCCTAGCTTTCCGAGCATAGCCATTTGTTGTCGGAAACATTAATTGGGAGGTCTCTACCCCACCTTAGATCATTTAGTTCCCAAACAAAAGACACAAAACCTTTATAGTTAAAATAATTCTATTTTAACAATGGAAGAATAATTCATCAGCATTAATGGGGGGGGCTTGACTGTTAAATATGTTCAGGCTTATTGATTCAAATGTCTCTGCAAGATTATAAAGCCCAACCTGTTCCCTATAGGAGCTTCGATTGGACACAAGATAGCGGGGTCCTATGCATTTGGTCTCCTTTTCTGTCGGCCACCGGTCCCGGGCTTGGCTTTCAGTCTGTCTTGTGGGTGGTAAGAGTGTTCCTCAGGCTTTTTTATGAAACATGGCTTAAGTAGGCAATCAGTGCTCTAAGCCTATTGTTGTATTCTTACAGTGCTTAATGATCCCAGGGAAAGGTCCCTGACCAAAGCCACATCCTTACAAGGCCCATCGCTCTCACTCTGAAGCCTTTGATCCCATAAGACTTTGTCTCTCACCAGTTCCTCATTCCCATTTAGCCACAGATGACGGTTTAGAATTCCTATGTCGGGGCTGGAGAGCTGGCTTTGTGTTTTTCCGCTCTTCCAGAAGAACTTAGTCCACTTTTTAGCACCATGGGTCATTTACAATTGCTTGTAACTCCAACTCCAGGGAATCTGATGCCTTCCTCTGGCCTCTGAAAGTACTGCTGTGCAGGTATCCACCCACCCTTACATACATGTAATTAAGTATTTTATAAAAGAATCAATCTAGTTGAGTAGACAACCAAGATCAGCTATGCTTGCAGGGACAGCCTACACGTACAAATGGTGTTACTAAACAGACTTTCTACATGGGATGTCAGGCTTGGATCTTGCAGTAAGCAAGGCCATGCCTGGCAGGTCTGTTAGACTAGACTGAGATGCATAGAGAACTGGTAAAGCACACTCTGGGTGTGTTTGTGACAGTTCTCCAGAGATAATTGATAGATCAGAGGACCGACTGGGAAAGACACTTCCTGAATGTGAGAAGCGCCATCTGATGGGTTATGAGCCTATCCTGGAGGAAAAGTCGAAGGGGGTTGCTCAGTCCAGTGGTCACAAGCTACTTCTATTGAGAGGTGATTGTTGGGGGTGGGGGGAGCTGTTACCCTCACCTGCAGGTATCAGACCCCCTGGGTTCTCTACTATCTGACTGCAGATTTACATCAGGGATGTTCTAAGCCTTTATCTGGGGCTGAGTTGTTGTTCTCTCTTGTTCTGAGGATCCCAGTTTCATGTACTTAGAAATTTATTTCCTGATTCTGAAGCCTACAGGCAGATCCTGTGAGACTATGTGGCCTCTGATTGTGTACACCCGTCTGATAAATCATCTCTTATTAGTCCCTTCTGTTTGTTCCATTCCTCTGGAGAAACCTGTCAGATACACTTTGGTGAAGAGCAAAATCCTAGAGCAACAATAAGGTGGTGGGGATGGGGGGGGGGATGGGGGTGCCATGGAAAGGGAAGGACAGGGGCAAACACAAGGCTAGGCGTTGTCAAGCTGGCCAGAGTTTGAGGGCTGTCCGGTGCTCTCCCACACCTACTGGACACTCCCTAATAGACCAAATGGAACCACTAGACTCCGTAGCCAGGCTTCCCTTCATTCTCCATCTACTGTCTTTAGCTGGCCTGTGTCTTCCCAAGGGTTGGGGGACTATTTCCTAGCAAAGCCACTTGGTGATTCTCATCATTAGACATCACAAGCCATGGGACTCAGGAAAGGCTGAAGGACCAGTCTAGGTCCTTCGATGTCATGAAGGACCTATTACAGACGATACTCTTTATTCTAAGGGAGCTTGTGACGTTCCCAGTGTCAGACTCCTCAGTTTCATGGGCCAGGAAGTAGGGGACCAGGTGACTCTCCAGAAATGCACAGGTTAAGTCCAGAATCAGAAAACTGAATAGCAACATACAAACCCATCAGGCTTGCCTCCAACTTGCTATGTAGCTAAGAATGACCTTGAACTTCTCACCTTCCTGTCTCTACCTACACCTCCAGAGCACCAGGACTTGAGATATGCCCTACCGTGCCCAGTTTATACTGGACTTGGGTTCTAACCCAGGGCTCTGTGCATGGTAGGCAAGCTAACAGCTGAACTGCATCTGCAGCCTGGAATGTCTTAACCCTTTAACTGGAAGTCAGTATTTGTAAATCTTAGGGAAATAGCTGTATGATTCTGACTAGGAAATCTCTGGACTTTCCAGATGGAACAAGTATGGGATTTAGCCAGGACTATGAGAGTGAATTCAAGATGTCACACAAGCAGTTTTTTCAAGTAGCAAAGAACTCCAGGTATCAGGTGCTATTGTCTTAGGCAAAGACTGGAGTCCTGTACTGGGCAAAATACTCCAACTGGCTTAGGCTACAAAGACAGGAAACCACTCGGCATCATTTAATCTCAGCTGATGGACAGACCTCAGTTCTTCACTTCATTGCCTGTTTCCAGACGGTCCTGGCCACTGTTCTAGGAAACTCCACTCTCACCAAGCATTTTTCCGTCCCTTCTCCCTAAGTGTAAAGATATGATTTGCTACTGTTCTACCGTGCCTGGCACCCAGTACTCTTCTGGCTCCTATTAGGTGCTTGTGAATACTGTACAAACGAACGACTGAATTAACGAAGGGACAAATGTCTCCATTTTTTCCGTCCACGGGGCTACCAGACCTGCTGGCATGTTCCCACTGCCCCGGGCGTTCTGCCCTAATACTTTTTTACCCAGTCTCCATTTGTCTGTTCTCTTAATCAGTGTAAGCCCTACCCCTGTCTCAATGACAGTGGGATACCACAGTGTAAGCAACATGTTAACATGGTTCCCTGATCTCCCCCACCCCCAGGGTTCTTAGTAGGAGAAGGCCTCCTTTGCATCATACAGAAGCTCTCTAGTAGAACTGGGTATGCCCCGTGTTCACAAGTTCATCAGTTAGGTATGCACGGAGGCCAGGCCTTGCTGTTGTGCTCTGATGAAGGAAGCTGCTGGAGAATTGATCTGAAACCTGCTTTGCAAAGCACTTTGTGCTTAAGTGTGAGTTTGCCTGGAGTGACTCACAGGTGCCCTTGGGGACAGCCAAGGGGAACTAAGTAACTTTCTTTCTTTTCTTTTTCTTTTTTAATTTTTCCTACTTTATTTACATTTCAAATGTTTCCCCCTTTCCAGATCTCCCCTTTGGAACCTCCCCATCCCCTTCCCCTCCCCTGCCACTATGGGGGTATTCTCCCTCCCACGCACTCACCCACACTCACCTTCCCTCCTTGGCATTCTCCTCTACCAGGGGATCTAACACTTTCAGGCCCAAGGGCCTCTCCTCCCCCTGATGGCTAACAAGACCCTCCTCTGCCACATATGTGGCCAGCACCATGGGTCCCTTCATGTGTATTCTTTGGTTGGTAGATCAGTCTCCAGGAGTATAGAGGGGTCAGGCCAGTTGCCACTGTTGCTGCCTCCCTGGGGCTGCAAACTCCCTCAGCTCCTTCAGTCCCTTCTCCAACTCTTCCATCTGGGACCTCACACTCAGTCCTACGGTTGTTGTGAAGTGACTCTTGGGTATTTCAAACTTTTGGGCTAATAACCACTTAACAGTGAGAACATACCATGTTCATTCTTTTGTGACTGTGTTACCTCGCTCAGGATGATATTTTCAAGAGCCATCCATTTGTCAGCGAATTTCATGAAGTCATTGTTTTTAATAGCTGAGTAGTAGTCCATTGTGTAAATGTACCACATCTTCTGTATCCATTCCTCTGTGGAGGGACATCTGGGTTGTTTCCAGTTTCTGGCTATTATTGGGCTGTGGTGTCTACCCTCCAATATAAGCCTCTGATTCTCTCACCCAACCCCAGACAGGATTGCCCAGCTCTTTGGGACTTTGACTGGAATTGTCACACACCCACCTCCCGGGAACATCAATCAGCGCGCTTAATAAAGCGCTATCACCAGATGAGAAGGGCGCCTGCGTGGCGCCTGGAAAGGTTCCTATGAGGTTGGAGCAGCAAGCAGCTTGTTTGAACGAGATGCAACCAGCTCCTTCCTGAAGAACCGACTTGTTGATAATCTTGCATCAAACAGGAGTTTGCGATGGTAGAGGAAAAGCCCAGGGGAAAAGGCTTTCCCTGAAATGTCGCATCTCCCCCTAAGACACTGCGGCGGCGATAATAGAGAGGTCCTGAGGTCATGACTGCTAAATGGAGAGAAGTCAGGCACATTGCTCTGGAGGGCTAGCCAGCACCATTCCAGCTGAGCACACGTAGAACCTAAGGGGAAAGGGGGCGTCCGTGAGGATGGCGTGCAGACGGGGTCCCCACTAGTCAGACCTTTCCCACTAGTCAGACTACCACTTTCCCACAGCCTGGGGATGAACTTGAGGGAAGGGCAAGCAGAAGCAGGTTGCCACTGTCACTGGGAGTCCTCGGCCTCTAGAGTGAATAAATAAATTATTAAGCGCCCAATACACAATAGCCTCGCTAGATGGAGACGAGGAATCACTGCAGCGGCGCTGGCGGCCGCGGCAGCGGGGAGAGCGGGCGGGAGTGCAGCCCGGGAGGGAGGCGGGCGAGGCTCTGGCTCCGCTCACGTCTGTTTTCCTTTTTCGTGCATTATTTATTTCGCCTCCGCCCGCGGCCCTGCTGCCGGAGTGGGTGCTCCGGGCCGGAGCCTCTCGCCCGCTGCCTGCCGCTCGGCGCCACCGGGAAAGGGTGGGGACCGGTGAGGCGCAGGGACCAGTGGCGGGGCTGAAGGAGGACTCGCGCGGCCGGCTGGCGGAGGATCCGAGGACACTTTCCCCGCCCTCTGCCTGGGCAGCCCGACCGGGACCGCCGGCTCGGAGGTGGCCGCCCTTCCCGGCCCGCGCGCGCCCAAGCGAAGCCTGGAGCCCCGTGCGAGCGCGCCGCGCCCCGGTCCCCCAGATCAGCTGCCCTGAAGGCCCAAGCAGCGCGCAAACTTTTGCTTCAGCGCCCAGCGCTCGTCCTCTGCAAGTGAAGCCCCCGAGCGCGCGCGCAGCCGCCAGGGTGAGCTTGGAGGCCCCGCCTAGAGGGCGGGGGACTGGGGAGGCGGCTGGCTTTAAATGGGGGCCGTCCGGCTGCAGAGAACAGAGCTGCTGTGGGGGGAACCCTGACCTCCCTTCTCCGTGTCGACGATCGGTGGGGGTCGCCACCAGGCAAGGTGGCGTGAGGCATCCGAGGGGTGCGGGCGGTGATGGGGGCGTGCAGGAGAACCTATGCTTGCCCGGGAACAGGAAAGCTAGCGTTTGAGCGGCAAATGGGGGCACGCACGGAGGTGACAGTGTGCGCAGTGAAGTCCCTGTGGCAGAGAGACTACACGCAGCGAGTGATTTGGTGGCACTGTGCAAGCAGAGTCAAGGAGTGTGCGGGCGGGAGTCGGTGGCGGTGCATGGGGGTCACGGTGCGTGCGCGCGCAGAGTGAGTGATTCTTGCTGGGTTTGAAGCGTACTCCTAGTCAGAGTTATGCATGGGGTTGTATGAGGTTCAATAAGAGTGTTTGGATGTTTCTGGAGGTGTGCATGGAATCAAGGTGTGCATGCAGTATTCTGAAGGAGAGGGGGTGTGCGCCAGGATAGGTAGGGTGTGAGTTCCGGGAAGCACCGAGAGTCAGCAAGTGTGTGCCCGCTGGAAGATGAAGGCTTGCTTTGCGCAGGTGCCCCAAAGTGCTGGGCAAGTGAGTCCTCATCGCGTTGGTTCTTGAATTAATGCTACAGTGCCTATGCAGTGTCCACCTGACTCAAGCCTTGCTCCCTTGACAGTTAGCTCACCAGTGGGCGCCGCGGGCCGAGATGCTACTCCGGGACCTGGTGCTGCGCCATGGCTGCTGCTGGCCCTCACTTCTGCTGCACTGTGCGCTGCACCCACTCTGGGGTTTAGTTCAGGTGAGAAGCGGGCAGAGGCCTCCTGGGAAGGGGGTAGAGTTACTTCAGAGCTCTCCCTACAGCCACTCATTGAGTGGTCCTGGGGAGATTTGGGGAGAAAGAAAAACTGGTCAAATCTAACATGCTCTGACCCTGTAAATATAAGAAATTTCGCAAAGAGCCTCAGTTGTGGCCTAAGGCCTGCAGGATTGAACCTGATATAGGAAAGTGCTAAGACCTCTTAGTGAACTCTACTGCAGCTTTTGGGAAAAGAAACAAACTTACAAAACAAACAAACAACAATAACAATAACCAAAAAACCCCAAAAAGATCCCACAGTGGTGTCTTCCTACCAGATTAACCCCTAAACTTCAAATTAGACTTCCAGCTGTCTTCAACCGGGGCTAAGAGCTGTGTTTCTTGAAAGCAGTGTCTGGGAAGGTGGATGGTAACCCACCATTCATGCAGAACGCAGTCTGTCAAGACTGCTGGAGGACAAACCCTCATCTTTGGCCTCCCAGGCTTCAGGGAAGAGCCCCCACCAAGCCCCCACCAACTCCAGTTACTCAAGGCAGAGAGGTGATTGGATGGGATGTTCTCTAGTCCTTCCCAGAATCCCCATGCCCAGCTCAGTCCTTTACCAGCAGAGTGACTGAACAACATACTGAAGCTCTGATCCTGGGTTTCTCCTTCCTGATAGTTACGGGGTCAGTACTTGTTTGCTGGGTACATCACCTGGACCACAGAAAGCATGGTTAGTAGCTGTCCTTGCTGTAGCTGGGATGTGAGATGTTATACCCAGTGGGCACTCCATCACTCCTACACTCCATCACCCTCTAGAGGCACCACACCCCCAGCTCAGGCCAAGGCTTTTGCTTTCTCTGCTCTGGTCCGACTCTGGCTTATGATTGCTTTGTTTAAATGTGCTTTGTGTTCTCAGGATTCAGGGTTGTCACTTCTTAACACTTGGACCGTTGAGACTAGGTCCCTTTGTTCAACTTCTAGCTGAGCCCCGTTGCAAAGTTCACCTGTCTGTGTACTCAGGTGCTTAGTTCTCTGCTTCCCAAAACCTTTTCAGCTAGGACTGAGACAGGAAGGATGACAGGGACAACGGAGCTACCATGTCTCTAAAGAGAAGATCCACTGCCACCTGCCCTACCCATCAGAAGACTCACAAAACAAAACAAAGCCCCGGCTCTGTCATGTCCTACAGCCAAGCAGTGTTTACAAAAGCATGCTTGTTTCAGATTCTCAGACTCTATACAAATCAATTCTCATGAAAATCAATTAGAAAAGAATCCTTCGGTTAAATAGAATGGACCAGATCTTGGCTTGAAGCTCTGGAAAATTCATCTATAGATGATAGGGGTAGAGAAGCCAGAGGAAAGGAAGGGGGCTTGGCAGTGTGTGGGTCTGGCTTTTCAAGCAGGAGAGCTGGCTTCGGGGAGGCATACAGGAAGGAAGAATAAGGACACATGCAAGCTCATACGGCCATGTGTTTAAGTAGAGAGAACAAACCCATCAGATCCTAGGAGTTTCCCGAACACAGAGAAAGATCGCAGAGCCACCATTGCTTCCACGAGCAATCGTTCTGCCTAAGAATCCTCCAGAGATAAAGGATAGGTCTGATGCAACCATCCTCTGATTAATGGGCCACGAGATGAGGCCAGAAACCTGGGTCCCTCATGAAGCAAGTCTCTGGCTGTGGCAAGAATTGCTTAACTCTAATGTCATTTAAATTGCCAAAGGTGGGTGGGGTCATTCCTTAACCCTCCCTCCTTTTAATGTGTCTGGAATGGAGCTTTTGTGATTTAGGGTTCTTCTAAGTTCACTTCGGTTGATTTTTTTTTTCCTTGTAAGGGAAGAGGCTGGCTGGCTGGCAGATTTATTAGGTGTGACAGGAGTGTGTCTCATCAAGTTACTGTGGTGCTGGCCTATCTCCTTAAAAGATGCCAGAAGCCATCATGCTTGTGAGCACTTATCTAAAGCAAGTGCTAGGGAGACAGTCTTGGATCTGGCCTTATGTGTCTCTGTGTGCTGGCACGAAGCTATCCCAGACCTAGTAGAAGCTGAGTCTTCCCCTCAGCTCCCTCAGCTTGCGTTTTCCAGCAGCAGCCTTTACTGGGCACCTCCAGATGACAGGCTGTGTGTCAAGAGCAAGTAGCTTAGTGGTCCCAGTCGTTGTGGTACTGACAGGCTGTGTCAGCGACGTCATTGAACAAGTGATTCCGAGCAGACGCTCTCAGGAGGAGCAAATGTCTCAGACATGGAGCTTGGAGAAAGAGTCCAAAAAACCTCCCACAGAGATGCCACCACTGAAATGTGACAGAGGTCTGGATACACCAGATAGTGAAACATTTTACAGTCTGAAGCCAAGGGCAAGTATGTGGCATGGAAAGACCTGAGGAGGGAAGGAGAGGCAAGCTCCTAACAGTCTTGAAGTTGAGATTTGATCCTGGGACTTCTGGGCACAACGGAGAGTGCAAAGTCAGACATGCCACCATCGCAGATTGTCACTTTAGACATCTTAGCCTAGGTCACCAGGGAGGGTAGATTTTGATTCCAGAACACATGACAAGATGGCAAACAGGTGCATGGAGAGGGACAGGGCTGCCTTATTGAGCATATGCCAAGCCCGGTTTCACTTTTAGTATAAGTCTCTTCTGTACTGTCCTGGGGATGTTTGTAAGATATAGTGCTGTTTACTGTTTATCCATTATGCATCCATTAATGAGACAATTTTCCTAGCATTACTAGGTAAGGGGCAAGAGCTACCCAGTAGACATGGATGCAGGGCAGTAAGAGGGAATGTCGAGACAGAGGCAAATCCTGAACATGTTTAGGAGACACCGTCCACGCTGTTTGTGAGAGCCACACACACTGACCTCAAATCCAGCTTCACTCACACCCTCAGAACACAGGCAAAACGCAGCCAAACTCTGCCAGAACGTCCCATGAATGACCTCCAGCCCCTTCCCAATAAAGTCCTTGTTTCCCTCTGTCCACCTTTATGTCCCTCTGCTTCCTGACTGTGGACACTGTGACCAGCCACATCTGCCTCCTGCTGGCAGGGAATTCCCACCATGAAGGGCTGTCCCTGGAGCTGTGAGTCAAGCTAAAGTCCTCCTTCCTGAAATTCTGCAGTCAGACATTTCGTCACCCCAAATGAGAAAAGTAACCAAGACAAGCATCAGGTGATCACTGGGTCTGGACAGTGTTGGATTGGATGCTGGGTATGTCATTTAAGCTTGTTGACCCCTTGTCTCATCTGTTATATGGCTAATAAGCATCCTATATCTGTCGACCTCATGAAGGGATGACAGTATGTCCCTAGCAGGGCTTAACATGTCACTTGCTCAGAGTGAATACAACACTCACCGTCTACTTGTCTGCCCCAAGACACCTACAGTTCCTGTGAGGGGACAGGCAGTATAAAGCAGCAGGAACTTGCCTCCAAGAGGAGTATTTCCAAGATGAAAAGGCAGCAATGAGCAGAGAGGTCCAAGTCGGGCTCTAGGGACAGCTTATCCTAGACGATTGTGTAAGAAAGGGCTTTGAAGGGTGAAGAAAAGCCTGCTGGTGGATAAAGGGGTCAATGAGGAAGGCCTGTCAATCATAGGTTCATGCACAACCAGCCTATAGGAACTGCCCAGTTAGGGCCCACTCCTGAGCAAGAAGGATAGCCCTCCTTGACCCTTCTGTGAGGACAGGTTCTTGAGCAGTTATTCCCTGAGGTGTCAGTGGAACCTTCACATGAGAGGGACCAGGATCCCTTGATTTCTAAGATGCAATGAACTCTTTCATTTCTTCCTCCTTCAGCCCTGAAACTTGGTCCCAATCTTCTTGCCTGTCATTTGATCATATTAAAAAACACTCTTGTAGATCTTCACTCTTGTATCCTCTTGAAAAAAAAAATAGGTCATTGTGTCAGGCCAGGTCATTCATTGTGTCTGGGAGACTGGGAAAGGAATCGCTTTGGCTGGGCATGCCTGAGCTCAGAGTCTTAGACAGTGATGATCCAGAGCAGGCCAGGAGTCAGGCCTGACTGGGGGATGGGCTCAGACGTAAGGTAGAGTGTCTGACCTGTTTACCCTGACTCTGGCAATCGAGTTATGGCACTACAGGAATGAAGGAAGCTCATACTCTGAGCAGCCTTATCTTAGGAGACAGGACTGTTTCCAGGGTCAGAAACATAGTCAGTGGCCCTTTAAAAATGCTAAGAAGTGGTCCCAAAGACCCTGTTGGCCTTTTAGATGTTAAGTTGGGGAAGAAATTGGTCCAGCCTCTCATTGCCACCCTGACATCCACCATGCAGCTGTTGTGCCACCAAGTGCATCGGAAGCCTCTCTCACACAGCAGAGACACTCTAGGGTTCCCAACTGCAGTGACAGGCTGGAGGAAGTTGCAGGGACATCGGGACTCTGTGTTTCTAAATGCTTATATGAAGCCATAATAATTAGCTGTGTCTCTCACTCAAGCAATGTGTTGCCCCCAATTCTTTCTTGTCTTGAAAACAGCTTTGGACTCCTGGCTTTACAATCCTCTGCATATGGAGGGACACTGGCAACTCTCTAACCCATGGTTCTCAGACTCGCTCTTTCTGTGTTTGACTGGGAGACTAAAGCAAAACACCCCAGGCCCAGCTCTCCTGCAAAAGTCTCAGTTCACTGGTTGCAGGCGAGGCAAAGGCAGCAATGTGTCGGAGCTGTGGGAGGGGTTTCCAGGACACAGTTGGATCGAGGAAGTACTGTTGAGTACAATTGTCTCTCTAGCTAACACAAGGATCCAGAGACCCATCCTGGGAAGACCACAGGCCCAGTCTGACAAGGCACAGGTTCTAGGTTCTGGTCCAGTCTTTGATGTTTGTTCATTCACTGGCCAGCTCTCTGTGAATGCTGGGCTCTTCCCTTGGGTGTCAGTTTTTAATAATGAGAGGGAAGCAGAGGCATAGAAAGGCCTGTCCTGGCATAGCTTACAGTCCTGTGGTAAAGACAGGCTGGACCTAAGTAGCAGAAATGAGCCATGGTACCAGGGAACCTTTGAAAGAGAGATTCAGCCT
>JADRCH010010676.1:0-26460 GCA_019843965.1 Rhynchomys soricoides
TAATCTCTTAGGTAACAGTGGTCATTTCAGAGTTAAATATATAATCTCTTAGGTAATAGCGGTCATTTCAGAGTTAAATATATAATCTTTTAGATAACAGCAGATATTTCAGAATTTGGTATATAATATTTTAGGTAACAGCGGCCATTTCAGAATCAGGTATATAATATTTTAGGTAACAGCAGTCATTTCAAAATTCAGTGTAAAATATTTTACATAATAGTGGACGTTTCAGAATCAGGTATCTAATCTTTTAGGTGACAGCAGTCATTTCAGAGTCTGGTATATAATATTTTAGGTAATAGCAGGCATTTCAGAATCAGGTACATAATAATCTCTTAGGTAATAGCGGGCATTTCATAATCAGGTACATAATAATCTCTTAGGTAACAGCGGTCATTTCAGAGTTAAATATATAATCTTTTAGATAATAGTGGACATTTCAGAATTTGGTATACAATCTTTTAGGTAATAGTGGTCGTTTCAGAATCTGGTATATAATCTTTTAGGTGACAGCGGTCATTTCAGAGTTTGGTATATAATATTTTAGGTAATAGCGGGCATTTCAGAGTCAGGTTTATAATAATCTCTTAGGTAACAGCTGTGATTTCAGAGTTTAATATATAATCTCTTAGGTAATAGCGGTCATTTCAGAGTTAAATATATAATCTTTTAGATAACAGCAGACATTTCAGAATTTGGTATATAATATTTTAGGTAACAGCGGCCATTTCAGAATCAGGTATATAATATTTTAGGTAACAGCGGACATTTCAAAATTTGGTATAAAATATTTTAGGTAATAGAGGTCATTTCAGAGTTAGATATATAATCTTTTAGATAATAGTGGACATTTCAGAATCAGGTATATAATATTTTAGGTAACAGCAGTCATTTCAAAATTCAGTATAAAATATTTTACATAATAGTGGACATTTCAGAATCAGCGGTCATTTCAGAGTCTGGAATATAATATTTTAGGTAATAGCAGGCATTTCAGAGTTAAATATATAATCTTTTAGATAATAGTGGACATTTCAGAATTTGGTATACAATCTTTTAGGTAATAGCGGTTGTTTCAGAATTTAGTATATGATATTTTAGGTAAGGGTAGCCATTTCGGAACCAGGTATATAATATTTTAGATAATAGCGGTCATTTCAGAATAAGGTAAATAATATTTTGGTAATAGCGGGTATTTCAAAATCTGGTATATAATATTTTAGGTAATGGTGGTCATTTCAGAGTCAGGTGTATAATCTTTTAGGTAATATCTACAGCCTTTATTTTTCTAAGTTGGCAAGAATTATGGCCCAATTGAGTTAAGATAATAAGAAAATGCCTTACTTTTAAACTAAGGGTATACTTACCTCTCCAAGCTTTTCCAATTTGATGTAGGTTTCCATTTTCCCAAACCCAATTTCTGACTGAAAGCAAACAATGAGGAATTTAGCATCTATTCCTGAAACTTGACTTCTTCTTTATCTTCTAACTCTATCTAACAAGTATGAAACTGTCGAACAGTTGTCAGGTTTTAAAATACATTTGATGTTAAGACATCAAAGTTTAGAGTTCAAATGGTCTATACAAGAACTGGCTGATTTTCTGTTAATGAGCATTTAAACCCTGACAAGTCTGCACAAGTCTCCATGTGTTCTTGAGTTTTGTTATAACTGTAATGATACACAAATGTCATGCTAAAAACATCCACAACACTGTTAAATTTAGTTTTAGCAAACCAAGAATTTTAGTCATAGGTGGTACTACTCATGATTTAGTGGTTTGGTATATGGTATACCATGATATATGGTATTTTTATGGAAAATTTTAGAAAACTGTGTTTTAGAACCATTCTATGTACCTTATGTATGAATCTGTATTAATGATGATGGATAAGTTGGGTAAAATTACAACAGAAATACATTCTAAATACAAGGAAAGCTTTAAATTTCAACTTAGAAAATGCAATAAACATTTAAGGATTATATAAGGTACTGTCACTATATAAGGTATCTGATTGTGACAGCTGGATTCTGGATTCTTTTTTATGTAAAATGTTTGTGTAGAACGCTAATTACCAAGTCATAGAAACTATTATCAGAATGTTCCATACATGGGTATCCTTAGAATTCAAATATTTTCATTTAAATGGCAATGAATTTTTCTTGTTCCTTTTTTACAGAGAGAACAACACTACATTGAGAACAAATTCAAAGTAGTAGGAACAAAACAGTAAACATCACTGAAATATTCTAAAATACCATCATCAACAATGGAAGGCACATGGGAGAATGGTAAGTGTAAGCTACACTTTTTCCTCTCAGGAATAGTGACTTCATTTCTCACTCATCTTGTTATAGAATGAATGCTACCATATTCTGGAAACATTTGGTCCAGTAGTGATTATGACAAAAATATTGAGGTCTGCTGCAAGGACCATATGAGATACTGTCAACAAAATGAAGGCTATATAAAGAAAATGTTTTAGAAATTACTATAATACCAAGTACATATGGAATAAAATGTAACAGATATATCAAAAGTTGATATTACAGAGTCGCTCTTTAGAGAATGAAATATAGGGACATTATTAGTATATACCACACACACAAACACATGTTCCTGTGCACAAGGTCACAAACATACATGCCCATTTAATACACACACACACACACACACACACCACAAAGTAACTATAGTCAGCAATCATATATGTCAAAATAGCTAATATAAATATTCTTTACAGAGAAACAGATAGTTGGTGATGAATATGCTGCTTACTCTAATCAAAGCACACGTACCCAAGTACTGAAATGACACACTGTACCCCTTAAATACACATAATATGCCAAATTAAAAAACCCATATATCTAGAGGAGAAAATTAATAGTAAATTGTAATTATTAAACTTATGTTTAAATAAGTAGTCTATAAAAATAAACAGCATTACTGAGTTCCACCCACGCAGTTAGCCAGGAGATTCAGACAGAAGGACTTACACC
Organism: Rhynchomys soricoides; assembly: GCA_019843965.1. NCBI lineage: Eukaryota > Metazoa > Chordata > Mammalia > Rodentia > Muridae > Rhynchomys > Rhynchomys soricoides. The sequence continues at coordinate 3,003 of JADRCH010010676.1, forward strand.
AGTGAAGTAGCTGTCAGATTCAGAGAATCAGACACGCAAGCCCAAGCCCCTTACAGAATTCTCAACTCAGTGGACTCAGTGATTACATCCAAATAACAATTAATAATAAAAATTAATAACAATTAATTTTTAAGTGGGATTTTTTAATTTGCTTGCATTTGCATCTGTTGAACATGACAGATTAACAACAGCCAGCAGCTTGTTGACACTCTCCAACAGAAATCATTCAGAAGACAAAAAACAAAGCGCTCATTTATTCCACATTTGCCAAGGACAATGCCAGGTGCTGAGCACAAGAAGACAGATGCCATTTCTGCTTTCCTGAGTTAACAATGCATACTCAGTCTACCCTGGATTATTTTAGGATATAAAAAACCTAACAGGCATCATAGAGACTATTAGAAATGGCTCTAGAAGCCTTACATTTTAAAACGATATCAAAACTCCATAATTTGGTCATTATACAAATAAAGATTTTTATGGTAATTCATTCCAAGAGAATAATTTATTTTGTGACTTCATTACTTCAAGAAATAACTTTTCACAGTCTAAACAAATCCCAATTCAGATGACCCTCACAACAAAGGTATACAATATTAAAATATTATACATAAAATAAATGATAACTTATAATAAGCCAACCTCTAATAGCATAACTTCTAAGTTAGGTAGCAAGCGCTATGGGAGAATTGTAGTAACATAACCAAAACCCATATAGGAATGGTGACAGAAGCCGACATGACAGAGCCTAAAACCAAGGTTAGAAACCATGACACGAGGATGATAAAGTATAACACTCAGAAAGGATAGTACAGGTATACAAATGCGCACCATACAAAGAGAACAGACAGACAGACCATGACTACATGCAACAAACCGGATGTGCTCAGACTTAACACTGAACAGCACGGGGTAAGTACAGAAGTACATCTGCACACGTACAGACATGCTGAGGTTTTATTACACTAGTAAGGAAGCTTTATATAATATGCAAACTTCTTGCATATTTGTATAAGCATATTTTATAACACATATTCATAGCTACACAAAGTCCAAAAGATTAAGTGACAGTACGGAGGAGACAGACTCCGGTATTGCAGACAGGTCTGTAAGCCCAGCCATTAAGGAGGCTGAGCGAAGTGGGATGCCGGACCAGCCTGATTTACACGGTGAATTCCAGACTAGCCAAAGCCTTTCTCAATGAAAACAAAGTATTAAATACTTCAGAAACAATATGAACATGTTTATGAATAATAAGAAGGCTCAGATAGTATGATAAAAATCATACTAGGAAAAAAGGATAATTGAGAAAGTATGACCACGTGTGCAAACCTTAACCTTTGTTATCAGAGAGCAGGGATTATGGGTAAGGTGAGGAATGAGGAGTAGTAAGAGAAGAGTAGCAGCAAAGGGTCTAAGGCTTTCACTGATTCATCTGGGGACACCGTATGACCACACCACAAATACACTGAGCTGTAAAACTAGAGCCTGGTACTCTGCTGAACGTCTAGCATTATCTCCTGGCTGCACATCTAGCCCGCATGTTATATATCCAGCAGACACATTCAAAAGTAAGATATAGCTCAAGTTCTGTTCCAGTACACCCTTTAAGTATGAAAAATGACGAAATGTAGACAATAATGTGCTAAAACTAAGTGAGGGACTTATAAAAATAAACCAGGGCTGGGGTACAACCGAATGGTACCGTGCTTGCCTGGCGCATGCAAACCCCATGGGCTTAAGAAAGTTATGAAAAGGCAAAAAAAGGAGAGGAAGAAAGAAAAGAAAGGGTGGGAGGGAGGGAGAGGAGTGGATGAAGGGAAGAGACTAAAGGACAAGAAGGAAAAAGGAGTTACAATCCAGAAGGCAAGCGAGCGGTTCTCATGGCACAACCACAGCCAGAAACTTACTAAGGAAGCTCTGCGGGACCTGCGGCTCATGGGCTGGTCAAAGGGTGGGCTGCTGATCTGCAGCTTCTCCAGGTAGACATCAGGTATCCTGATGTCTGCAGGCAGCGACAGCCGCTTATTCAAGTCCTACACAGATAAGGGCACAGGGCGTTAGGCTTGGGAAGACGTGGGCCCAGGCGCATTATTCTTTATTGATAAAGCACTGAAGCTGGCTTGCAGTTACAAAGTTACTTAAGGCAAAAATACTTATTACAATCAAAGGCAGATAATATGGTTTGATATAAATAGTTTTTATAAGACTCAAAAATTTAAGTGGAACTTTACTTTGAAATTCTTCTACATGCAGAGGTAAGCAGTCTGCCTGTGATGTGATCTCTTACATAACTGGAGGACAATCTGCAGGAGTCAGTTCTCTCCTGTCCCTTCCCCTTCCCCCTCCCCCGGCTCCAGAGAGCGAACTCAGGTTGCCAGGCTTGCTGGCAAGTGCTGTTACCGGCGGAACCATCTCTTTAGCCCCCTAAATTTTTATCCTAAAGCATGTTCAATATCTTTGTGGAAAGCTTTTAACTTACAGGGTGTACTGAAATAGGAATAGTCATAACAAAACTTCTGTCCACCAAACTATAACAGACATCTTTTTAAAAAATGAATTGTTTAGGTTGTTTTCAGTATTTATTTATGTGCACGAATTTTTTTTTGTCAGCATGTACGTATGTGAACCATCTTTGTCCAGCACCTCAGAGGCCAGAAGGGAGCATCGGGTTCCCTGGAACCACTGACAACTGAACCTGGGTTCTTCTGCAGGAGCAGCAATGCTCTGAACTGCTGAGCCATCTCTCCAGTCCCCAGCTTTAGGTGGAGAAATAAATGTATCCTAGGGGTGTACACATGTAATGTACCATAAAGGAGAAACTAACCAAGTAAGAGAGCAAGCTGGTTCTAGTTTATGTATTCCTCTTAGAGCATGCTTCTATAAACAATGAAGTGCTCCGATGAGTACCCAAAAGTATGATTAAGAAAATGTTTTCTACAGAATGTGACCTGGAATTAATGTATCGCTGCCTTGGGATAGTAGTGTGGAGAAAATAAACATTCAGACCACAGCACACTAGGGCAAAGAAACAGGTCTTGTGTAAGTTCCATTTGCCTTCATGAAGTTTGAAATCAGCATCGGATGTTCCTTTACAAACACAAATATGCATACAATGGTTGTATTTCCATTTTCTTAACTGGTTACCTCCATTGAGATCCGTCTATGTATACGATTTCTGAGGCAAACACCTGTAGGTGACTGGACTTCATCAGATGATGTCCCAGAAGCTTGGTCACTCTCACCATCTGATCCCATTTTCAGATTTTCGTGAACAATATCTATATCAGAGAAGGAGGCGTTGCTTACCTTTAAAGGATAAATCTTACTATACAGTACACTTCGTTATCATTACTTGTAAAATATAGACAGTCATCAAACAGAAATCACAGTATTGAAAGTCATCTATGTTCTGGATACATAGGCATGCAAGCAGTTAAGAGACCAATTACAATGATAAGAGCAATAAGAAATCTCAGGCCAGGTGTGCTGGTTAGTTTTTGGTCAACTTGACACAAGTTAGAGTCATCTGGGAAGAAGATAAAGTCAACTGAGAGAACGTCACCCTCAGACTACCCTACAGGCAAGCTTGTGGGGAATTTTCTTGATTAATGATGGATGTGAGAGAACCCAGCCATTATGGGTCCTTACTTGTATAAGAAAGCATGCTGCGCAAGCCAGTAAGTAAAGTTCCTCTCCATGGTTTCTGCCTCACTTTCTGCCCAGGCTTCTCTCAAAGATGCACTGTGATGGAGATGTGTAAGCCAAATAACCCCTTTCTCCCCAAGCTGATTATGGTGTTTCTTACAGCAATATAAAGCAAACAAATACAGAAATCAGTACCAGGATTGTGGGATACTGTTGTGACAGACCTGACCATGTTGTTTTGGGGAAAGATTGTAGCAATGCTTGAACCTTTTGAGCTGGAAACGTCATTAGTGCTGGAAGCTTAGTGGGTTGTTCAGTGGAAGGTAAGCAACACAGATAGTGGAGGCCTGGCTCATGCAGGTTCAGAGGGAAGCCAACACTATCAGGTTTCTCTTATATTCTGAATTCAGAGTCTGTGGCTTCTGGTCAGCTGAGAGTGGAAAGCAGCTGTGATTATGAAGATACCTCAACACCAGGGAGGTGAAATCTTCTGGGAAGTATTTCCTCAGGGTCACTGCAATAGGCTGTGGTCCAGAGGGAGCCAAAGCTTCATCTCAAACTGGCACCCAGTCCTGGTGATGTGTAACAGTCTCCCATGTGTTACTGGTGCTGGAAGCATGAGAGCTGCAGGACTGAAGGCACAGCTAAGGCTTGGCACTCTGAGAGGCCAAGAGAGGCCACAGGTGGATACATAGTCTCAGCTGCGGTGTAAACCCCAGGACTGAAGGACTCCTGGAGAGAGGCTTAGGCTCGGCACCATGTGGAGAGTCCCTGAAGAGCAGCTAGCTGATGCCATGCTGAATGTACTGCCTAATTACAATGGAGACTCTGAAATACTGGAGAGTCCAGGACTGTGGGAAAACCACCAAGAACAGCAGGTGTGGAGTAGCATTAACCTTAGCCTGTGAGATGAGCTGCATGTGCGGTGGACGGCACAGCAGGAAAGATGGAGCTACCTGAGTCCGTGGGAGCCCAAGGATCGTGAGTGGATGAGTCCAGGATGCTGAACATTTAGCTACGAGCTTTGATTTCCACTGTTAAGAGGTTGGATTTCCTCAGATCTTATTGGAACTGTGCAATGCCTTTTCCCTCTTGGGACAAGAAGTGTGTAACTTTTTTTTTTATTTTACAGAAACTCAAATTGAGAGTCCTTGGACTTTTAAGATACTTTAAAGTGTTTGAATATTTTTTTTTAAATCTATGGAACTTTTAAAGATATACTATGATCTAGAGTCATATAATAGTTATATTAGTATGTTATCTTGGGGAAAACAGGAAAGAAAAGGTTAGGTTTTAATAGTGATGTGTCTGTCAAGGTGACAAGAGAGTAACGAATAACTGTACTGATTAGTTTTTTGCCAAATTGACTCAAGTTAGAGTCACTTGGGAAAGTCAGTTGAGAAAATGCCTCCATTAGACTGCTCTGTAGGCAAAACATGTGGTGATTATTATTTTTTTTTTTTGGTTAATAATTGATATGTGAGGACCCAGCCAACTGTGGGTGGTGCCATTCCAGGTGGCCCTTGGTTGTATGAAAAAGCAAGCTGAACAAGCCGTGTGGAGCAAGGGAGTAAGTAGCATCCCTCCACGGCCTCTGCTTCAATTGCTGTCTCCAGATTCCTGGCCTGCTTGAGGTCCTCCCTTGGTTTTCCCCTCAGTGATGGACTGTGACAGGAATGTTTAAGTCAAAAAACAAAACAAAAAAATAGAAAAAAATACCCTCTCTCCAAATTGCTTTTGCTCATGGTGTTTCTCACAGCAATACAGAGCAAACTATGGTACCAAGCACAGTGGCACAAGCATTTAATCCCAGCACTAGGGAGACAGGGGTAGAAGAGGGAAATCTCTCTACATTTTCAAATTATAAAAAAATTTTATAAGAAAAATAATTCAAGTTATTACTAAGAATTGAATAAAATTACAGACTTGACACAGTTCTTGAAGTTACTGTAACTTCACTCATTTTCCAGATTCCAGGAGTTAGAGACTTTAAAAAGTAACCTACCAGGTAGCTTAGGCACACAGCTAGACTAGAAATATGGTCTTTTGCTTCTTATGACTATTCTCTCATTAGATGTATCATTAGATCAACAAGAAAATGGAACTAACTCATGGAATAGTCTTTTAAAATATTTAAAAAGCTGCTACCCACCAGTAGCAAGATGTATGTGGTGGCACAAGCCTGTAACTCTGGAACTAAGGAAGCAGGATGGAACATGCCAGCTGAAGCTACAGCAAGAATCTGTCTTGAGTTCCAAGCATTACTTGCTGAATATCTACAAGAAAACCGAATTTGTGCTCTCTCAAGTACCAAAACTCTGCTGAGAGCGAATGCACAAGTTCAAGACCTGCCTGGACAAACTGGCAAGGGCATGTAAGCTCAGTCACTCAGCATTTCGGTAGCATGCCTTAATGAGGCAGCAGGTTCAGTTCCCCAGAACTAACAAGCAACCAACTATAAGCAAACAAAACCAACCAGCCCTGTCTGACAAGGACTGTCAAGGAAGGTATCAACCTCAGATACAAATGAACACTGAGAACATTTGACTCAGCCAGGAGACTAGGCATGGTAACATGCACAGCTGTTTCAGTCTCCTTCAGGACAAAAGTGAGGTGAGAGAGGTTGATGTCAGAACTTCACTAACTTGTTAGTAGGATAAAGGACTTTGATGGAACGTGAAGCATATCAAGAACTAGACAATACTTGCTTATTCAAGCTTAGTGCCACTTACTATAAAACTGACAAAGACATAATACACTGCTAACATCACTAACATTTTCAATGTTACTTTCTTAACTCCAGACCAAGAGTCTCAAGAACAGATGCTTTTGCACGGCTCCTGAACTAAAAATGCTTCTTGCATTTTGAAAAATTTACTATACATACAAAAAGAATATGCAACAGATACCAGTCCATAAAATCTAAAACGTAACTAACTCTTCACTACACTGCCAACAAAATTACAAGCCAAGACCTGATTTTTGAAGATAAATACTCCCTCATGACTGACTTCAAATTATTGGCACAGTATTACTGGACAGGTGACATGGTCCAAAAATACGCAATGGTACACACGCCATTACACAGTGTTATCACTATTGATACATGATGCAAATAACATTATCTCAGAGAGTAGATGACCGTAACAGGAAACCAATTATCGGGTCAGGACTCTGGAGTACTCGTTACCTTTGGTTTTTAACTTAGCTTAACTCTAAATAGAAGCTACAACAGTAGCTTTGTTTAACAATAGACTGTAACACTCATCTCTCATGAACCGGCTTAAGCTGGTTCCAGCTCTGTGCTGTGCTGACAGGGAGAAAGGCACATTTCTCACAGAAGAAGCCATACTGTAGAGAGGTTCACAGTCTTAAAATTAGGGAAATGAACCAGGAAGTAACCTACTGCAGCAAGAAATAAAGCAAACAGTGGAATAAAGCATTCAGGGACTATAGTACATACATCTATCTAATGGGACAACGAAATGGCTATACTTAAATGATTTCTAAAATCAAAACATAATAAACCACTATCAAAAAAGATGAGAGACATACAATACACAAAAACTAGCAGGTATCTTTCCTGGATATTTTAAAAGCACATATAGGCAAAAGTCAGTCGGGTGATAATCTACTTCTTGTTCTGTCGTTATGCGGCAATGACCTAAAGAACTGCGGATCCACTCTGGATGAACAGCCACGCAAACATCATCCTCTGTGGCGTTAGCCCCTCCTCTTCCTGCTACCCTTCTCTGCATGACTAGAAGACATCTGACAATGACAGTGGCTGGCTTTGCTCATACACCCAGTGTGCACGTCCTAGAAGCAGACTGTTAAACAAAAGGACCAATAAGCACGTTACCTAATCTGCTTCCATTCCTGGGCATTGCCATAAAGGAGCCAAGGCTTCCTCCGATAACACTGTGAGGTCTCCGCAATGGGGGCTTCTTGAAGGAGCCTGTGTACTGATGGAGGAAGGAATGCACGCTGTGAGACGTTGGCGGCCTGCCATTCTTCACAATGGGCTCTGTGGTGCATGGCATCCAAGAATCATTCCACAGCCGTCCCAAGAGTCAGGATCACAAGAGAAGGGTTAGGAAAACAGAACAAAACACAAGGCTGTAACAGAGATCGTTTACATGTAAGCTCACTTCTTTGATGATCCATCCAAAGTGCAATAGTCAGAGAATTTCTGTGAGAGCACACTTATAGAAAATACCTTAACATTTTAGGTTGGTCCAATGACGAAGACTGACTAACAGTTACTAATGTGCCCCACCAGGTTTATTATCAAGTTACATCTTAAAATTATCTGCAAACCAGTCCTCCATGTGCTGACTTACCATGACTAGCATGTGTTGCACACTGGGTTAAATATGCTGTCGAATATAACACACGTCATTCTTATTAAAAGGCATCTAATCTATACCTCTATTACTAGACATTCGGAGAAGTATGTCAATTAGTGAATAAAACAGAAATATTTAAGTGTACATCAGTATGGAGGCTGAGATTATCACTTCAAATATGGTATTCTGTTACATAAAGAATCTTTAAATAAGCAAAGACCCATTACCAAGCAGAAACCTCTTACTGTGTAATACTTCATAATCCGTTTAGCTATAGATGAGGAAGAATCTTAGCAGTGTTTTGTTTGAACACCTACTTCAATTTTATTGAGTATATCCCTAAAAGTGAAACTGCTGGTCCATATGGTAACTCTATGCTCGACTTTTAGAGACAAAGAGATAAATTAATTTTGGCGATTTTAAATAATTTTGACAATTTAAAAAGACTAAAGACTCAGGGCTGTGACTATGGCTCAGTGATGCAGTGCTGGCCTATCATGTGTGAACCCCACGTCAAATTCTCACTCTTCAGAAATTAACTAACTAAATACACGCATATATACATATATACATACATATATAAATAATTTTTTGAGATGTCTTTCATAGAAAGCATTTTAGGAATACTTTCTTAGTCTTCCATTTATTAATTTTCAATTTATACCTAAGTAAGCTGTTGTAACTTAGGGTCAGTAGTTGTAAAGTGGCCAAGATTAACAATTTTAAGCTTACTTTTACATTCTGACTACCAATTCAGTAAGTAAAAGTCAAGATTCTTCTTTTCTGGATTCAATCCACCAGTCAATGTGCAACCATCACAGCTACACAGTGTACTGTAAATTACAATTACACACAACATTTCTAACTAAGTTTAGCCTTCAAAGTGTGATACAGTTATTAAAATTTAAAAAAAAAAAAAAAAACACCTCTCTCAAATTCTAGCTGGGAGGAGTACAATAGATACCAAAAGTACCATGTACATTTAACTTTTCTAAGACAGTTACATAGTTACAACCCTCCATTTTGTTATGATATACATGTCTATACATTACACAAGTATAATCTCTTGACCATGCATGCGATCAAACTAGAGATAGGAGCTCAAAAGTTGGTCTGAGGAAGTTTACTCAGAGAAATAAACTATTTCACTCAATCCTTAAGCTAGAACGTTCACTGTTTCAAATTAGACAAACCACTTTTGCTTTATAAGTTGATTATGTTACATGTAAGACTTTTAAATAGTACACTCTACGTATATTCTTGCAGAGTACTTTGCAACAGGCTCTATCTCTGTGTGCAACCTAGCTTATGTAGTTCTCATGCTGAAATCAAAGCAGGGGGTGGGGGGAGGACAAACAAACTTAAACTCTCCAAGGGGCAAATGTGTTTAGTACAGCTAGTAGGCACTGACATGACCAAAAAAACGACTTAAAATTCCTGTGAAAATTATTGATGAAATCCACGTTACACAGGGAGAATGAGCAGCAAGCGATTATGGTATTCAGAGTGAAAGAAAGGTCTGTGTACAACTTCAGGTCACTCTGATGAGGAAGAATTCCAACAGTACTCTTAGTCTTTCTTTTTTAAGGTCTGTCACAAAAAAACCACTTATACTAATTTTCAAAATATTGGGTATTTTTAACACCTCACCACTTGTTACAAACTAATCAGGTTTTAAGATAATTACCAACATATTCCAGAAAACATTCAATTAGTCTAAATTATTAATTAGCTCTAAAATGTCAGTGTATCGTCCATGACTCAGTTTTAATAAAAATGTTTGTCTGGTAATCAAATACTCATCGGAATGCACTCCAGAAGCCACCGACCAGGATGTACACTGTGCCTCTTTTTATCTCTGAACATCACTGGCAAACACACTGGCCAGAATTTCTAGCACAAGAATAAGTAAGTTGGATTCAACCATTATTACCACCAAGAACGGGAATCCGTGAGAACAGCAGACTCTGACCACTGCCAATGATTCTAACCAGATTTTCAAGCTCAGGCAACGGAGCTTCCCAGACACCAAAAACCATGGCTCATTATTGACTGATTTTAATCTCCTTCCAGATCACTAGGCCATTCCTAGGTTTATTTTGGCTTTGAATATATAACAGTGTTCTAAAACTTTCACCAAGTTTACATTTTAGTTCAATTTAATACACTCTTTAAATTGTTATATTAAAATTTGCGTGCTACTTCTTTGTATTGTAAAAAACACTGTCAAATGAAACGCAATGATTCTGTCTGTGTTACAAGGGTTCTCAACACAATGGACACACTGCGGTACAAGGGTTCTCAACTCAATGGACACACTGTGGTACAAGGGTTCTCAACACAATGGACACACTGCGGTACATAAAATAAGAAATCGCAAACTCCCTCATCTGATGAGCCTTGTAATCTATAAGGACAGACAACACATATCTAGAATGCTATAAGACTATAATAAAGCCACAAACAGGAATTTTACAACCTTACTATCCTGTATTAACTCTGGATATTTAATACAAATATTTAAATGATAATTTTCCAATAGTTATTTAACAATTAATATAATTTTTAAAGCACATGTAAGAACTTGAGAAGTAGTAAAAACATAAAGGCACTCCTGGGAGTAGGTGACCAAGTACACTGCAGGCTAGGAGTAGAGCAGAACGTGCCATTAGCCAAGCACATTCAGGTCAGTCTGTTGTTTCCAAGAAACCAAAGATTTAGGTAAACAAAATTACCATATTCAACCTATCTGAAGAGAAGATGTAAGTGTATTTATGATGTAACTAAGTCTCTCCGGCAGATACTTACCGTTGTCTTTGCTACTGCTCTCCTCTACGGTCATCTGTTCAGCCAGTTCTGACAGGGACTCATCAATAGTCTGGCTTCCCCTGAGCGTGAGGGACAGTCTCCTCTTAAACTTTTTCATCCTATCAGTTGGATGTGGCTTGAAAAATTCTGAAGTTAAAGAACAAACAAAAAAATTACTTTTAAATATTTTATTGCTGAAGAAAAATGTAATTCTGGGCTTACAGTTTACCTTCAAAATAGGGATCTATCAAGGAATTCTCATTTCCAGCAAACGACACAGAATCTAAACTTTTTGTTTAAAATCCATAGTCTGATTAGTGTTCTATTTATGAGGCATCAACAAAGGGGCAAACTTTTTACGGAACTCAGCAGTGAGGCCTTAAGAATGACAAAATCAGAAGGTACAAAAGTCCCTAGACCATGCTCTCTGCAAACTCCATGAGTGACTGTTACTTTGATGCTTAGGTCCTGGCACAAGTCTCACCCACCATCCAGAACCAGTCAGATCCGTGGCCTATCCCATTTTCGCAGTAGTAAAATGCTCAAAGACCGTACCTGAGCAAACCATAAAACACCAAGCATCAGAACTAAGACTTAGAGGTGAGATTAATATTTAATTTTTCTTTTGATTCAAACATCTCTGAAATCAGGATACATGTTCCAATTTACAAGACATCAAATGTAACTGGCAGTGTTTTCCTGTCTTATTAGTCAGTGGAGCCTTACTAACTGAAAGACAAGGCAAATGGCCCCCTAAGCAACTCAGTCATTTACCTTAATGTGTTTTCTAATTGTTCTTTATGATCTACATGTAATAAGCAAACTTACCAGAGCACCTTGCAAGCTATCCTAAATAAAAACAGGGGTCTTTACAACATCCTGATGCTAAACTAAACCCAGCTGTCGATGACCTGTGTTTTGCTCAATTTCTCATTCTAACGGTATACTGCAGGTACTCAACAGGTGACCCACAGAAAGTTTTTGTTGCTCAAAGTCTAGAGAACACAAATACAAATTTATAACTGATAACTTCGTATTCGATCACTCTCTAGTATGTATTTACTGTCATTTTAAAAAGCATCACCGTAATAAAACATGAAATGACACACATTAAAAGGCAAGCATTGAAACTAGAATCTTAAACAGTTTCTCTTCATCTCCAATCTTAAAACATACTGCTTAGGGAGTCTAAAAGGCAACCGTGGCCCAGCTTGCGTTGGCCCTGACAACAAAACAGATGAGTCTATGCTGTGTCTAGGAACTTACCATCCAGTTTACCATTCATCCTCCTCCTCAGCTGTGTCTAGCCTTGCCACTAAACCTATCTACTTCCTGTGCTGTTCATTTTTTCAGTTATAGAACCCCCATTTGATTCTCTTCTATAGATTCCAGTTCTCTGGTGAAATTCTCAGCTTCAGCATCGATTTTCATGAACATACTAATCGCCATATTTTAAAGTTCCTGTCTATAACTCCATAGTCTGTATGATCTGTTGATCTGTTTCTGCTGTTGACTTTTTTCCTCTTTTTGCTGTGTGGGCAGCAGTATTTTACAGACTGTCAGACACTATGTGGATGATGAAGTGAAACTGAAGGAATGCAGAGGTTCCACATGTGGCTATCTTCCTCCACAGAGGCTTTATTTATTTTCCCTAACTGGATATCCAAGCAGACGCAGGTCAGCAGTTGAACACAATCCAGTGAAAGACAGAGACTACTGAAGACTGACCTCAGACACTGAGAGTTTGGCCCACTCCCATATATATTTCTGTCCCTTTTACGGTGAGGTCCTTCAAGGGACTCCAACTGTGAATCTAGGGCAGAATAACAGCAGCAGAGGCTGTTAAGTAAAATATGTAATAATTACATATATAAGTATATAAAATATTAAGAATAAAATATACAAAAATAAAGACAGGGTCGTGGAGATCCGGTACTATCCCCAGTTGTGTTTTGCTCTTTTCTTAAGCCCTGTTCAGCCTTTATCCTTCCACTGAGAGCAGTTTAAAGGTTGTTAATTAACTCACCAACATCAGAAATAAGGTGTCTCACTCCCTGCCCTCCTTTGGACAGACTGAGAGCCTTACATACTTTCTAAATGGTCTCATTTCCCTAGCATTTCTAGTAGTTTCAGCAGGAGTTCAGTTCACTTAAAGTTATTCCATCATAGGCAAAATGAAGGCTCTGGTGCGTGTTAGCCAAGGTAATATATAGATGTCAGTGGGAAGCAGCCCAGTATGCTAAACTGGATTCCAAAGAAACATGCTAACTGTAAGACATGGCCTAAATGTACCAACTGTAGACAGGTCCTAAATGTCACCTATCTGCTTCACTTCTGTAGCTGCACCTTTAATAATTCTACCATGACAGTAACTAATTCAGGACATCTGTTTCTACATCTTAGATATTCAAGGTAAACTACATTACTTCCAATTACCATTTTGTTTCTCTAAAACTCTATGGTAGAGCTAGACAAGGTGGCTCACACTACAGTCCTAGCACCTGGAAGGTTGGCTGATGCTAGTTCCAGGACGTCACAGATAGAATGTAGCTACGAGTGAGGCCATCTCAGAAATCAAATGACAGAAATGAGAACAACAAAAAAGACACTACAGAAGGCCTTCTTTCTAAAGTTAAAGCAGAACCAGGCCCAGTGGAGGAACAACTAAGCAGGCTTGGGTACTCAACCCTCCATCGTCTAAGGAAAACCTCATCTGTGAGAAAAATCTATAAGCCTGTGGAATACTGCATGTGTGAAGAGTGTCTCAAAATACTTGAGGCTATGTCACACCAGATAATTGCTGAGGACCAAACCCAGTACCTCGTGCATGCTAGGCACCACTCAAAGCCAGCCCTTGGGCCAGATTAAAAGCCTGTCAGCATTGCAGCCACCATGGTCTCTAACGTAGTCACGTGGTCCCTCATGCCTATCCAGCCATATAGTATCACTGCAGAACCCTGACATGACATTTTAACGTGTGCTGCTCACAGATCTTGCCTATTGTTCCAGAATGACAAAAAGGGATAAAATAATGACACATAACATAGATCAATTACATATAGATGTTATAATAGAGTGCTGAGTTTGGCTATCCAAAATATAGGCCAATGTGGCTAATGAGCCCCTACAACGTGGTTGGTTCACATGGAGTTATGCTACAAATGCAAAATATACATTTGGCATGAAAATAAGGTTGTAAAAATATCTTCATAACTGTAGACAAAAATCATTAAAAAAAAAAAAAAAACAAAAAACTAAAGTCCCAGGGCCTGGGGTAAGGGTGGAGAGTGGGAAATATTAACAGTACAAATTCTTCTTTTCCAAGAAAAAGAGCTCTAGAGATGGAAAGAACAGTGGACTCTAGAGAGGAGAAACATGCTAACACAGAACATTAAACAGATCTTGGTGGGTTTAAGTAGATCCAAGAGGGGATGCAAATAACTTCATATTCTAGTGCCTTTGAGTAATCGTACACAGTAGGAAAGGATCCACTTATGCATAATCTACAACTGTACAATTTAATATCTATTTTCTCAAACAATGAAGAAAATTCTAGTAAATAAAATAAAAAGCTGAGCACAAGGGACATTTGAGACCCTGTCACCCAAGTACGCACACGAATATCAGGATCCTGAAAGTTCTAGAAAGACAGCAAAAATGGAAACAAGTGTCTTTTTTTTTTTTTTTTTTTTTAATGTATGTGAGTACACTTTGCTCTCTTTAGACACACCAGAAGAGGGCATCAGATCCCATTACAGATGGTTGTGAGCCACCATGTGGTTGCTGGGAATTGAACTCAGGACCTCTGGAAGAGCAGTCAGTGCTCTTAACTGCTGAGCCATCTCTCCAGCCTGACAAGTACCTTTTTAAAGATAAATGTTGATCTCAAACTGCCCAACTCTGATGACAAAGACATGAATATACAAAGTCTAATAAGAATACAAAGAGATCCACACTGAGACACATCTTTACTAAAAATATAGAAATCCCAAGTAAAGAAATCTTGAAGCCAGAGTGAAGCTATTTAATCTACACAAGGGTTTTTCAACATGATTAAAGGCTGATGATATATTGGAAATTAAAAGGTGAGGAATAGCTTACTTAAATATTAGAAGGAAAAAGAAAATGTTAACCAAGAACATTATATTCCACAAAAATATACTTTGGAAATGAAAGAGAGCATTTGTTCCCAACAGACTTGCCTAACCACCCCCCCACCCCACCCCAAAAAAAGTACAGGAAGGAAGGCTTCCAGGGCAAAGTAAACAGAAGATTACCAGAAACTGAAATTTTCAACTTCCAATAACCGTTAGAAAAAGCAGACAAAAAGAAATGGAACTTGAAAACGTTGGACATTTAATGTAAAAGACATAATAGACATATGCAGGATTCATCATTGAACAGCAGTGCACACTAACTCTTCTTACATGTGCACACAACACACTGCAGACCAAACACAAGACCACAATACAAACTGAAAACGTGGTTTTCCTTTTTTAGTATTAGACCCAGGGACATGGATGCTAGGCTCTACCATTGAGATGCATTCCTGGCAGAGGTGTGTGTGTGTGTGTGTGTGTTTATGTGTATGTTTCTGAATCTAATAAAATGAAACTAAGTATCAAACAAGAAAACTTTACAAATATGTGAAAACAAAATAAAACAATCCTAATATGCTACAGAAGATTCACAACTGACCACAGAATACACCTTGAAACAAATTAAAACACCAATACAACACACCAAAACTTACAGTGTACAGCTAAAAGTGTCAAGAAAACTTCTAGCTGAAATGTCTACATCAAAAAGAAAATCTCAAATTAGCATCCAAACAGTACATTTCATGGAATTACAAAGCAAAGATCTAATTAAACCCAAACGTACAATAAGAACAGAGTGGAGACACACAAAACAGAATTTGGTTCTTTGAAAATGTTACACTGACTAAGAAAACACACCAATTAGAGAGTGCGATGGCTCATGTCCATAGGGACCTGCTGCAGAGCCAAGTGACTGATTTTATCCTCCAGACACACACGGTGAAGGAAAGAAGAGACCCTCAGAGTTGTCCTTACCTCTACACACAAACCATGGCATTCAAGTGCCACACACAAATAAATAAACAAAATTTTTTTAAAAAGTGAAGATATTAGTATCAGTTAAATCAACAAGAATATAAGAAAATTCTATGAATTATGGACCAGAAAGTAACATAATAAAGTGAACAAATATTCCAGAAATATGCAAAATATCCACTTACTCTCTAACATCCAAGGAGAACAAATTAATACAACAAAGAAAAGTCCAGGACAGATATATTTATTGGTGAGAGATTCTTTCTCAAAAAGCAAGCCAGATGACTCCAACCATGCCTGCACATGTGCACGGACAGCACACACATACACTCACACACAAAAAGGAAACAGGTATAATAGTGATTAAAAATAGTATTGAAAGTATAAATCCTTAGGAGTTACCCAATGAGGTAACAGACATGCTAAAAACTAAAACATACTGCTGAATAAAGCTCAAAAAGATGTATGTAAGTGAAAATATAGCCCCTTTTCATGGACTAGAAGACAAATCTATTAAGATTATTACTCAAGGGGGATCTACATATTCAATATGGTCTCAATCAAAAGTCCAATGGTGTTTTTTCAAAAAATAGAACATACTCTAAAATTTATATGACATTCCAAGGACCCTAGATAATAATGGTCTTAAAATATTAGAAAATTAGGGGGCTCCTATTTTCCTTACTACATACAAAGTTTGCTGAAACACTACAGCAATCAAACCTTGTAATACTTGTATCAGAAGGAACACATACATCTAAGCAGTAGACCAAGAGCCCAAACCAACTATCAGGACAGTCTTTCCAACAACTGTGCTGGGAAAATCAGTCACTCTGATGGAATTCAACGAGGCTGGACTCTTACACCATATGCAAGAGTTACCTCAAGATAGACAAAAGAAAATAGGTATATCTAAAACTCAGCATTAAAACCATGGAACAAAACCCAAAAAATTCTTGGGGCTGGTGAGATGGTTCAGCTTGTAAGAGCACTTGCCGCCAAGCCAAGCCTGATGACCTGAATTTGATCTTGAGAGCTCATGTGATAGGAAAAAACTAAGCCCAGCAAGTTGTCCTTTGACCTTCACACATGTATGTACCAGGTCATGTGTGCCAGCCAACCCCCAGGGCTCAAAGGCCTTCAAACGTAACGAACTATTGCCAGTGCAATAGTTATAGTCAGTTTTTGGTTATCCTCCAAAATTTGAAATAAGACCTTACTGCTGAAGACACCAACCATATGGAGAAAGCAAGCTGGTACTGCCCTGGGAGCTTAATCTCTTCTGGCTAGCTTCCACCGTGCTGAAAGATGTTATGCATGCTCCCAGAACAGAAAATTAATCATCAATATTGCCCAGTGGATTGAACCGTGTGTGGATTACAATAACAACCAGCCTGGCAAGACATGTGCATTGATCCAACAGTAGCATGAATAAATACCATAGGTGTAACTAACCGCTCTGGATTTAAGGCCTGCTCCACAAGATGAAACCCATCCTGGCCAAGAATCTATGGCTAGACAGGTCATAGACCCTAGGAGAGAATCTACTCCTACTATTCTGCTAAGTGGACACAGTACGAAACCAGCTCCTAATGGCCTATCATTATACACATTGACTGAAGCGCCTCAACTCACCAGAGAAGCCTGTTTTCAGTAGATGCCCACAACCAGTCAGGTATGTGGAGTAAGTTATAGGGACTAAGAGACTGCAGAATGTCCAGTCCTGAAGACCATCCACACTACCCTCCCAGGCTCAGGGATCACTGTGAAGAGGGGGCAGAAAGAGTGTAAGAACCAGGAGAAGTAGATAACCAGAAGGAAAGTGTCGTCTGGACACAGAGGGGCAGCTACACATATGGTACTGACGGTTGAGACACCATACACAAAACCTGTGTGAGCCTAAAGCAGATTCAGGTCCAGTGGGGAGAGGGAGCGGCACAAAGGTCTATCCACATCAAGGGTAAGTCTTAGCTGCCGGGAGAAGGGTCAATTTTCTCTAAAAGCATAGCCCCCAATAAGTTAAACAAATCATAACCCTGGACATTAAAGGATGTTTTTCTACAAGAAGTTTATTATTTGCTTTAATCAAAATTTCAAATATATTGTTTACTAGTCAATAGGTTAAATTAAAATATATAATTAAAATCTGACTTTAAAATCTTCAAAATGCAGGTACTTTCTCATCATGAATAATCAGTTGATTGGCAGGTGATAAGTCCCCACAAAAGGGATTCTGTTTTAAACAGCTGCTTAGTTTCAGTGAATTCAGAAAATAATCTACTAGGAAAGTCATCTGATGAAGAGTGACTGTAACTATTTAAGGTGGTGCCCCACCCTGATACACAGGTAGAGACAAACGAAAAAAGCCCATTAATAAGGAAGCTCAAGGACAAAGAACATCGGAACATATAAATGAAATAAAGTTTCCCTTTAATTATATACTCCAGCTACACCTATTTTGCCAAATCCTCTTTGGACATTTATTTTTTTTAAAAAAAAAAAAGGGACTTTAGGAGCTAGAGAGGTGGCTCAGTGGTTAGGTGCTCAGGCTACTCTTCCAGAGGATCTGAGTTCAATTCTCACCCAGCATCCACATGGCTGCCGATCCCAACCAGCCAAGGGCTCTAGGCACACCTAAGGTACACAGATATATGTGCAGAAAGAACACCAATACACATTTAAAAAGAAAATTGATTTTTAAAAAGTAATTTTAAAATCATAAAACCAGGAGTTTACTGAAAAATAAAGAATCATTTTTAAAATATTTGCTCTCATGACTGTCCTGTAGTTTAAAATCAATCACCACTTACAGTGCATGCTGCAACACTGCTGTCTGATAAAATGTAAGTCCCTCCGCCATAATCCAAAGATCCAGCTCTCCTCCTTTTCTTTGGTATTGAGGACCAAATGCACTCCACTGCTGATTAATTACTTTAACGTCAAGACCTGGAAACCACCTGGTATGTGTGGGTGGGGGGAGGGGCTTCCAATCCAAAAGGAGCAGTGAGGAAAGCACATCCAAGAACACAGGGTTAATCTGTAGGTCGTGTGTGGAGCAAGGGAAGGGGAAGCTTAAGGAAAAGCATACCAGGAAAAAAACTAAGACACTACGTCCCTGCCCGAGACTGCTATTTTTATCAAAACAGAGCCTTGGATTGATAATGCTTTCGTAAAACTAAAAATAAAGATACTGCTTATATCAGAAGTTCTCAACTTGTGGATTATAATTTATAACAGTAGCAAAATCACAGTTAGCAATAAAGTAGCAATGAAAATAATGTCATGGTTGTGGGCTCACCACACCATGAGGAACTGTATTAAAGGGTCACAGCATTAGGAAGGCTGAGAACCACTGACTTAATAGATAAATGCATACGTTTTTACTGACTGAAAAAGACTAAAAGTATCTTCATAACATGCAACCCTACATCATGAGCCATAAACTGTGACTACCATAATTCTGTGCCAATTATCAAAAACAGTAGTGACAAGTTTATAAAATATTGGGAATAGATGAGCATAATTAAAAATTAACAGGAGACTGAAAATCAGAAGGGAATAAACAACATACTTTAATAATCAAGGTCAAAAGGACGGGCTTATGTTCTTCAATCCTGCTGCTAAATAACTATAAGCTCAGGCTACTGACTTCACAGGGGGTTTTTTCCTTTAATATGCGGTTTTCTTATTTTTTTAATTATGTATATTGCTATATGTCTGTTGAGGGGTCATGTGCACATGCTGGCAGAGGTCGGAGACATCAGGCCCCCTGTTTGTTACACAGGTAGTTGGGAGCCACTTGGGATAGGGAAGGCATTGGTCTGTTACCCAGCACTGGGGATGGCAGAGAGGATGCCTCATATTGTTCAGACAGACAAAACTTTCAAAGAAGTTCTCCTTTGAATCCTAAAATCCCAAAATATGTGATTCAAGTTATCTAATTAGTAGATGAGCAGATCAACAAGAGAAATAAAAGCAGGAATTAAGAAGTAATTTCTCTAGTTTGGTCGTTAAATGTTCCCCAAAGGCCTACCAATTAAAGAGCCACTGGGCTACTGGGAGGGGGCTACTGAGAGGATGTGAGGCCTGGTAAGAGAAATGCAAGTCTCTGAGGATGTCCTAGCAAAGGGTGGCACCAACCACTCTTCTGCTTTCTCTGTTTTCATCCTTGGCCATGAGGTGGTCTTCCTCCACCAAGTGCCCCGCCAGGATGGATGGCCTCAGCATAAGCCCTAAATGAAGAGGGTAGCCAGTAACAGACTGAGACCACCAAAACTGTGAGCCAACATAAACCTAAGATAGCTAAAATATTCTGCAACAGTACCAGGAAGCTAGCACAGTAATTATAAATTGAGATGGAGGTAGCCATCTTAATGGAGAGTCCAACAGAAAAGACATTAAGGTCTACAATATAGAGATTTCTGATGGAGAAATAGCAAGGCTGTGTGTGCCAAGATATCATCACTACAACTTCAAAACCTGGAAACCACTTGGGGGAGGTGGGGCATTCCAAACCAAAAAGTACCAAATACATCAAAGAACACAGGGTTAATGTGTGGGCCCCATGCTCAGGAACAGAAAGGGTAAGCTTGAAGACTTATTTGAAAATAAAGCATAACAGCCAAAAACCAAGAAAACATACGACTGTATCCCAACAGACTGATTTGATTCTTCTCTGGAATACCTTACATGAACCGGTGAGGAGCGGCCAGTATGAAGGAGCAGCTTTGATCTCAGGAGCCACCGAGGTGGAAAGGCCCAGGCAAGCCTCGGGGCTGTGGATTCTGGAGGGTTTTTATATAACTTATGACATCAGGATTTGGTTTCAACCTTTGAGGAAGCTGAGATGCCAGCTGTTACAGTAAGATCCATCCCTTTAGCAGATACCTTCCGCCCTTCACAATGATCTACAAGCATGCTCACTGGTTAAAATATTCACTGTGCACTTTGTGTATATAGATTTTACATTGAGGATTAGGTAGAAAAGAAACAAAAACAAACAAACAAAACCCAGCATCACTGCCCTTGCAGTAGGAAAATGAGTTGCTCTGACACCCCTGGGCCCACAGGAGAGCTTACCTGGCAGAATAACAGAAGAGAAAGAAGCCCCCATACTGCACAGCCTCAGTAACTACGATATGAAGACAGCCTCGTATTGTTCCTGGCATGAGGGTTGGTAACGGCCTAGTATTTTGACAAGTATGAGTCAGGTTTTGATAGAAAGACAAGCATCACACCTGTTACTTAACGGTTTTTTCTATATTTTGATTACATTTATGTGTTGTGTGTGTGTGTGTGAATGTATGAACAGGCACATGTGCGGAGATCAGAAGACAACTGCTGAAGTCAGTTCTCTCCTTCCACCACTGGATCTCTGGGACTGAGATCACACTCTCAGGGCATCACACTGGGTGGCAAGCACCTTTACCTACCCAGCCATCTCATCAGCCCCAAGAATTTAATGTAAATTGCTAACCAGGAACTGGAGAATTGAAAAGGAATAAGGGAAGAGACAGATTATTATGGGAGCAGGAGTCGTACAGAGCTGAAAGAAACAAAGAGGAAAAAGCTGGAATGACTACAACTCAGAGCCTTGAAACGAACCTACGAACTGAACCTCTCAAAGGAGTGAGCCCTTAGCAGGACAAGGGAAGCCAAGAGCTCAAGCCAAGGGGCTCAGCAACGGCCACATGCAGCTCTCTGAGGAGCACATGACTAGCTCATTTTGACTACGCTTTGATGAGGATGAGTCTATGGACATGCAGAAGCTGCACACTGGAACCAATCACCACTCTGTCCCTGCCAGGGTAGCTCTGGAGCTGCCAGACAGTGAGAGGAGGAATAAGTAGACTATGCTCTCTTGATTCTCCTTCTAACCCCTCCTACTTCTCCCAGATACACTTTCTCTTGGCACAATGTAACAAGGGATGGAGCAAAGGAGAAACAGTTCTCAAACAGTCTGTAGGGCTCCTGCTCTACACAGCACAAATTTAGCATGTGCCACAGGCTACTAAAAAAATGGATTAATAGCCAGAACCACTTGCATGATTTTATTTCTTCATTTTTATGTACTTGCAGTAATGATTTGCAAATATTTAGTTATAAAAATCTATTTAAGAGCATTTGGTATTTTTCTTATGAATTCTGAAGTAATTATATAAATGCTAAATAAGGGCAAACATTTAACAAAACAAAGTTTGAAAAAAAAACCTTTTATAGATCTTATAAAACAAAATCAGAAATTCAAAATCAGAACTGGAAAAACTGAGTAAGTCCTAATTTGACATCTACGCAGAAACCTTAAATTCCCATCTACTCAACATTCAAAGAAAAAGATTAATGAGGACTAGTGAAAGTATTGCATTCTTTCATACTTAAATCATTTTTGCCTTTAATCTAAGCCTTATGCATCTTTGTATTCTCACTGGCTGAAAGGTTGTCATTCTCTGTTGGTATTTAATCATTTTAAATATACCTCATCCAAAACCTAAGACATCACCAACTACAGATCACAACATCACTGCAAATACTAGTAAGAAAAGAACGCTGTGCGATCAAACTACCTGTTCTGAGTCCTTTCACAGATGTCTAAAAGTCAATGAAGTTTTGATTTTTTGCATTCATAAACTATTGTAGAGCTAAGGAAATATCACCTCGGGCTATGCTTATACGTAAAGGCAATCATAAGAATGCTCACAGTCACAGTTCATAACGCCTCTAGTTTTCAATAGAAGTAAATATGTCACCAATAAGCATTATTATAATTAGAATTCCAAGACAAGTGTCTCAAGAGGGGTTCCACTCAGTCAGTCAAGGGTACCATAAAATTGTACTTATGTAAGCTATTTTAACTAGTAAAAGTAAAAATAAAAATTACAAGACACTGCTTCAGACTTGCACATCTGAGCATAGTGAGCACTTACAGGCTGGACCTGGCCGCCTGAGACCTTATCTCAAAACAATATCATTAGGATGTAGTACTAAACCTCCTGGAAGAAAGTTTTTTACTTCTTTACTAAGCATAATTCTGAGGCTGCTCGTGCTGTTGTGTGGTTTCTCACTGCTTACCTGGAGTCCATTCTAGGAATATGCCACATTTTCTTCTCATACGAGCACAGGCACTTTAGCCTCACTGGGTTACAGCCACATGGTATTGCTCTCCCTCGTTTTACTATAAATTCTCCACTTATTCTTTGTAAAGAATATAGAGTTGAATTTTGGCTAACCCTAGCCCGAATCTTCCCTCTCTGCGTTTAACTGCACATGACTGTCCGCCATATTTTCTGATTTGCTGTTTGTCCCATTCTTTGATCTTTGTCTTTTTTTTTTTTTTTTAAAACTCATAGAGTACTTCTGTGTTGTTAGATATTTTATGGGCTTGTTCTATCTTTTAGTATCACTCCTTCAGTGATTACTATAGAAGATTCAAAAGTATTTTCGATCTTTTCTAAGGTTAAGCTCTCTCCCCTATAGCCCAGGCTCACCTTAAAATTCAATTCTTTTTCTTCATCCTCCCAAATGCTGACATTACAGGTATGCATTAACGCATTACTAGGCTTACAGAACACTAATAGTGCA
>JADRCH010010677.1:0-26469 GCA_019843965.1 Rhynchomys soricoides
TAATCTCTTAGGTAACAGTGGTCATTTCAGAGTTAAATATATAATCTCTTAGGTAATAGCGGTCATTTCAGAGTTAAATATATAATCTTTTAGATAACAGCAGATATTTCAGAATTTGGTATATAATATTTTAGGTAACAGCGGCCATTTCAGAATCAGGTATATAATATTTTAGGTAACAGCAGTCATTTCAAAATTCAGTGTAAAATATTTTACATAATAGTGGACGTTTCAGAATCAGGTATCTAATCTTTTAGGTGACAGCAGTCATTTCAGAGTCTGGTATATAATATTTTAGGTAATAGCAGGCATTTCAGAATCAGGTACATAATAATCTCTTAGGTAATAGCGGGCATTTCATAATCAGGTACATAATAATCTCTTAGGTAACAGCGGTCATTTCAGAGTTAAATATATAATCTTTTAGATAATAGTGGACATTTCAGAATTTGGTATACAATCTTTTAGGTAATAGTGGTCGTTTCAGAATCTGGTATATAATCTTTTAGGTGACAGCGGTCATTTCAGAGTTTGGTATATAATATTTTAGGTAATAGCGGGCATTTCAGAGTCAGGTTTATAATAATCTCTTAGGTAACAGCTGTGATTTCAGAGTTTAATATATAATCTCTTAGGTAATAGCGGTCATTTCAGAGTTAAATATATAATCTTTTAGATAACAGCAGACATTTCAGAATTTGGTATATAATATTTTAGGTAACAGCGGCCATTTCAGAATCAGGTATATAATATTTTAGGTAACAGCGGACATTTCAAAATTTGGTATAAAATATTTTAGGTAATAGAGGTCATTTCAGAGTTAGATATATAATCTTTTAGATAATAGTGGACATTTCAGAATCAGGTATATAATATTTTAGGTAACAGCAGTCATTTCAAAATTCAGTATAAAATATTTTACATAATAGTGGACATTTCAGAATCAGCGGTCATTTCAGAGTCTGGTATATAATATTTTAGGTAATAGCAGGCATTTCAGAGTTAAATATATAATCTTTTAGATAATAGTGGACATTTCAGAATTTGGTATACAATCTTTTAGGTAATAGCGGTTGTTTCAGAATTTAGTATATGATATTTTAGGTAAGGGTAGCCATTTCGGAACCAGGTATATAATATTTTAGATAATAGCGGTCATTTCAGAATAAGGTAAATAATATTTTAGGTAATAGCGGGTATTTCAAAATCTGGTATATAATATTTTAGGTAATGGTGGTCATTTCAGAGTCAGGTGTATAATCTTTTAGGTAATATCTACAGCCTTTATTTTTCTAAGTTGGCAAGAATTATGGCCCAATTGAGTTAAGATAATAAGAAAATGCCTTACTTTTAAACTAAGGGTATACTTACCTCTCCAAGCTTTTCCAATTTGATGTAGGTTTCCATTTTCCCAAACCCAATTTCTGACTGAAAGCAAACAATGAGGAATTTAGCATCTATTCCTGAAACTTGACTTCTTCTTTATCTTCTAACTCTATCTAACAAGTATGAAACTGTCGAACAGTTGTCAGGTTTTAAAATACATTTGATGTTAAGACA
Source organism: Rhynchomys soricoides (assembly GCA_019843965.1). NCBI lineage: Eukaryota > Metazoa > Chordata > Mammalia > Rodentia > Muridae > Rhynchomys > Rhynchomys soricoides. The sequence continues at coordinate 1,561 of JADRCH010010677.1, forward strand.
TCAAAGTTTAGAGTTCAAATGGTCTATACAAGAACTGGCTGATTTTCTGTTAATGAGCATTTAAACCCTGACAAGTCTGCACAAGTCTCCATGTGTTCTTGAGTTTTGTTATAACTGTAATGATACACAAATGTCATGCTAAAAACATCTACAACACTGTTAAATTTAGTTTTAGCAAACCAAGAATTTTAGTCATAGGTGGTACTACTCATGATTTAGTGGTTTGGTATATGGTATACCATGATATATGGTATTTTTATGGAAAATTTTAGAAAACTGTGTTTTAGAACCATTCTATGTACCTTATGTATGAATCTGTATTAATGATGATGGATAAGTTGGGTAAAATTACAACAGAAATACATTCTAAATACAAGGAAAGCTTTAAATTTCAACTTAGAAAATGCAATAAACATTTAAGGATTATATAAGGTACTGTCACTATATAAGGTATCTGATTGTGACAGCTGGATTCTGGATTCTTTTTTATGTAAAATGTTTGTGTAGAACGCTAATTACCAAGTCATAGAAACTATTATCAGAATGTTCCATACATGGGTATCCTTAGAATTCAAATATTTTCATTTAAATGGCAATGAATTTTTCTTGTTCCTTTTTTACAGAGAGAACAACACTACATTGAGAACAAATTCAAAGTAGTAGGAACAAAACAGTAAACATCACTGAAATATTCTAAAATACCATCATCAACAATGGAAGGCACATGGGAGAATGGTAAGTGTAAGCTACACTTTTTCCTCTCAGGAATAGTGACTTCATTTCTCACTCATCTTGTTATAGAATGAATGCTACCATATTCTGGAAACATTTGGTCCAGTAGTGATTATGACAAAAATATTGAGGTCTGCTGCAAGGACCATATGAGATACTGTCAACAAAATGAAGGCTATATAAAGAAAATGTTTTAGAAATTACTATAATACCAAGTACATATGGAATAAAATGTAACAGATATATCAAAAGTTGATATTACAGAGTCGCTCTTCAGAGAATGAAATATAGGGACATTATTAGTATATACCACACACACAAACACATGTTCCTGTGCACAAGGTCACAAACATACATGCCCATTTAATACACACACACACACACACACACACACACCACAAAGTAACTATAGTCAGCAATCATATATGTCAAAATAGCTAATATAAATATTCTTTACAGAGAAACAGATAGTTGGTGATGAATATGCTGCTTACTCTAATCAAAGCACACGTACCCAAGTACTGAAATGACACACTGTACCCCTTAAATACACATAATATGCCAAATTAAAAAACCCATATATCTAGAGGAGAAAATTAATAGTAAATTGTAATTATTAAACTTATGTTTAAATAAGTAGTCTATAAAAATAAACAGCATTACTGAGTTCCACCCACGCAGTTAGCCAGGAGATTCAGACAGAAGGACTTACACCAGTGAAGTAGCTGTCAGATTCAGAGAATCAGACACGCAAGCCCAAGCCCCTTACAGAATTCTCAACTCAGTGGACTCAGTGATTACATCCAAATAACAATTAATAATAAAAATTAATAACAATTAATTTTTAAGTGGGATTTTTTAATTTGCTTGCATTTGCATCTGTTGAACATGACAGATTAACAACAGCCAGCAGCTTGTTGACACTCTCCAACAGAAATCATTCAGAAGACAAAAAACAAAGCGCTCATTTATTCCACATTTGCCAAGGACAATGCCAGGTGCTGAGCACAAGAAGACAGATGCCATTTCTGCTTTCCTGAGTTAACAATGCATACTCAGTCTACCCTGGATTATTTTAGGATATAAAAAACCTAACAGGCATCATAGAGACTATTAGAAATGGCTCTAGAAGCCTTACATTTTAAAACGATATCAAAACTCCATAATTTGGTCATTATACAAATAAAGATTTTTATGGTAATTCATTCCAAGAGAATAATTTATTTTGTGACTTCATTACTTCAAGAAATAACTTTTCACAGTCTAAGCAAATCCCAATTCAGATGACCCTCACAACAAAGGTATACAATATTAAAATATTATACATAAAATAAATGATAACTTATAATAAGCCAACCTCTAATAGCATAACTTCTAAGTTAGGTAGCAAGCGCTATGGGAGAATTGTAGTAACATAACCAAAACCCATATAGGAATGGTGACAGAAGCCGACATGACAGAGCCTAAAACCAAGGTTAGAAACCATGACACGAGGATGATAAAGTATAACACTCAGAAAGGATAGTACAGGTATACAAATGCGCACCATACAAAGAGAACAGACAGACAGACCATGACTACATGCAACAAACCGGATGTGCTCAGACTTAACACTGAACAGCACGGGATAAGTACAGAAGTACATCTGCACACGTACAGACATGCTGAGGTTTTATTACACTAGTAAGGAAGCTTTATATAATATGCAAACTTCTTGCATATTTGTATAAGCATATTTTATAACACATATTCATAGCTACACAAAGTCCAAAAGATTAAGTGACAGTACAGAGGAGACAGACTCCGGTATTGCAGACAGGTCTGTAAGCCCAGCCATTAAGGAGGCTGAGCGAAGTGGGATGCCGGACCAGCCTGATTTACACGGTGAATTCCAGACTAGCCAAAGCCTTTCTCAATGAAAACAAAGTATTAAATACTTCAGAAACAATATGAACATGTTTATGAATAATAAGAAGGCTCAGATAGTATGATAAAAATCATACTAGGAAAAAAGGATAATTGAGAAAGTATGACCACGTGTGCAAACCTTAACCTTTGTTATCAGAGAGCAGGGATTATGGGTAAGGTGAGGAATGAGGAGTAGTAAGAGAAGAGTAGCGGCAATGGGTCTAAGGCTTTCACTGATTCATCTGGGGACACCGTATGACCACACCACAAATACACTGAGCTGTAAAACTAGAGCCTGGTACTCTGCTGAACGTCTAGTATTATCTCCTGGCTGCACACCTAGCCCGCATGTTATATATCCAGCAGACACATTCAAAAGTAAGATATAGCTCAAGTTCTGTTCCAGTACACCCTTTAAGTATGAAAAATGACGAAATGTAGACAATAATGTGCTAAAACTAAGTGAGGGACTTATAAAAATAAACCAGGGCTGGGGTACAACCGAATGGTACGGTGCTTGCCTGGCGCATGCAAATCCCATGGGCTTAAGAAAGTTATGAAAAGGCAAAAAAAGGAGAGGAAGAAAGAAAAGAAAGGGTGGGAGGGAGGGAGAGGAGTGGATGAAGGGAAGAGACTAAAGGACAAGAAGGAAAAAGGAGTTACAATCCAGAAGGCAAGCGAGCGGTTCTCATGGCACAACCACAGCCAGAAACTTACTAAGGAAGCTCTGCGGGACCTGCGGCTCATGGGCTGGTCAAAGGGTGGGCTGCTGATCTGCAGCTTCTCCAGGTAGACATCAGGTATCCTGATGTCTGCAGGCAGCGACAGCCGCTTATTCAAGTCCTACACAGATAAGGGCACAGGGCGTTAGGCTTGGGAAGACGTGGGCCCAGGCGCATTATTCTTTATTGATAAAGCACTGAAGCTGGCTTGCAGTTACAAAGTTACTTAAGGCAAAAATACTTATTACAATCAAAGGCAGATAATATGGTTTGATATAAATAGTTTTTATAAGACTCAAAAATTTAAGTGGAACTTTACTTTGAAATTCTTCTACATGCAGAGGTAAGCAGTCTGCCTGTGATGTGATCTCTTACATAACTGGAGGACAATCTGCAGGAGTCAGTTCTCTCCTGTCCCTTCCCCTTCCCCCTCCCCCGGCTCCAGAGAGCGAACTCAGGTTGCCAGGCTTGCTGGCAAGTGCTGTTACCGGCGGAACCATCTCTTTAGCCCCCTAAATTTTTATCCTAAAGCATGTTCAATATCTTTGTGGAAAGCTTTTAACTTACAGGGTGTACTGAAATAGGAATAGTCATAACAAAACTTCTGTCCACCAAACTATAACAGACATCTTTTTAAAAAATGAATTGTTTAGGTTGTTTTCAGTATTTATTTATGTGCACGAATTTTTTTTTTGTCAGCATGTATGTATGTGAACCATCTTTGTCCAGCACCTCAGAGGCCAGAAGGGAGCATCGGGTTCCCTGGAACCACTGACAACTGAACCTGGGTTCTTCTGCAGGAGCAGCAATGCTCTGAACTGCTGAGCCATCTCTCCAGTCCCCAGCTTTAGGTGGAGAAATAAATGTATCCTAGGGGTGTACACATGTAATGTACCATAAAGGAGAAACTAACCAAGTAAGAGAGCAAGCTGGTTCTAGTTTATGTATTCCTCTTAGAGCATGCTTCTATAAACAATGAAGTGCTCCGATGAGTACCCAAAAGTATGATTAAGAAAATGTTTTCTACAGAATGTGACCTGGAATTAATGTATCGCTGCCTTGGGATAGTAGTGTGGAGAAAATAAACATTCAGACCACAGCACACTAGGGCAAAGAAACAGGTCTTGTGTAAGTTCCATTTGCCTTCATGAAGTTTGAAATCAGCATCGGATGTTCCTTTACAAACACAAATATGCATACAATGGTTGTATTTCCATTTTCTTAACTGGTTACCTCCATTGAGATCCGTCTATGTATACGATTTCTGAGGCAAACACCTGTAGGTGACTGGACTTCATCAGATGATGTCCCAGAAGCTTGGTCACTCTCACCATCTGATCCCATTTTCAGATTTTCGTGAACAATATCTATATCAGAGAAGGAGGCGTTGCTTACCTTTAAAGGATAAATCTTACTATACAGTACACTTCGTTATCATTACTTGTAAAATATAGACAGTCATCAAACAGAAATCACAGTATTGAAAGTCATCTATGTTCTGGATACATAGGCATGCAAGCAGTTAAGAGACCAATTACAATGATAAGAGCAATAAGAAATCTCAGGCCAGGTGTGCTGGTTAGTTTTTGGTCAACTTGACACAAGTTAGAGTCATCTGGGAAGAAGGTAAAGTCAACTGAGAGAACGTCACCCTCAGACTACCCTACAGGCAAGCTTGTGGGGAATTTTCTTGATTAATGATGGATGTGAGAGAACCCAGCCATTATGGGTCCTTACTTGTATAAGAAAGCATGCTGCGCAAGCCAGTAAGTAAAGTTCCTCTCCATGGTTTCTGCCTCACTTTCTGCCCAGGCTTCTCTCAAAGATGCACTGTGATGGAGATGTGTAAGCCAAATAACCCCTTTCTCCCCAAGCTGATTATGGTGTTTCTTACAGCAATATAAAGCAAACAAATACAGAAATCAGTACCAGGATTGTGGGATACTGTTGTGACAGACCTGACCATGTTGTTTTGGGGAAAGATTGTAGCAATGCTTGAACCTTTTGAGCTGGAAACGTCATTAGTGCTGGAAGCTTAGTGGGTTGTTCAGTGGAAGGTAAGCAACACAGATAGTGGAGGCCTGGCTCATGCAGGTTCAGAGGGAAGCCAACACTATCAGGTTTCTCTTATATTCTGAATTCAGAGTCTGTGGCTTCTGGTCAGCTGAGAGTGGAAAGCAGCTGTGATTATGAAGATACCTCAACACCAGGGAGGTGAAATCTTCTGGGAAGTATTTCCTCAGGGTCACTGCAATAGGCTGTGGTCCAGAGGGAGCCAAAGCTTCATCTCAAACTGGCACCCAGTCCTGGTGATGTGTAACAGTCTCCCATGTGTTACTGGTGCTGGAAGCATGAGAGCTGCAGGACTGAAGGCACAGCTAAGGCTTGGCACTCTGAGAGGCCAAGAGAGGCCACAGGTGGATACATAGTCTCAGCTGCGGTGTAAACCCCAGGACTGAAGGACTCCTGGAGAGAGGCTTAGGCTCGGCACCATGTGGAGAGTCCCTGAAGAGCAGCTAGCTGATGCCATGCTGAATGTACTGCCTAATTACAATGGAGACTCTGAAATACTGGAGAGTCCAGGACTGTGGGAAAACCACCAAGAACAGCAGGTGTGGAGTAGCATTAACCTTAGCCTGTGAGATGAGCTGCATGTGCGGTGGACGGCACAGCAGGAAAGATGGAGCTACCTGAGTCCGTGGGAGCCCAAGGATCGTGAGTGGATGAGTCCAGGATGCTGAACATTTAGCTACGAGCTTTGATTTCCACTGTTAAGAGGTTGGATTTCCTCAGATCTTATTGGAACTGTGCAATGCCTTTTCCCTCTTGGGACAAGAAGTGTGTAACTTTTTTTTTTATTTTACAGAAACTCAAATTGAGAGTCCTTGGACTTTTAAGATACTTTAAAGTGTTTGAATATTTTTTTTTAAATCTATGGAACTTTTAAAGATATACTATGATCTAGAGTCATATAATAGTTATATTAGTATGTTATCTTGGGGAAAACAGGAAAGAAAAGGTTAGGTTTTAATAGTGATGTGTCTGTCAAGGTGACAAGAGAGTAACGAATAACTGTACTGATTAGTTTTTTGCCAAATTGACTCAAGTTAGAGTCACTTGGGAAAGTCAGTTGAGAAAATGCCTCCATTAGACTGCTCTGTAGGCAAAACATGTGGTGATTATTATTTTTTTTTTTGGTTAATAATTGATATGTGAGGACCCAGCCAACTGTGGGTGGTGCCATTCCAGGTGGCCCTTGGTTGTATGAAAAAGCAAGCTGAACAAGCCGTGTGGAGCAAGGGAGTAAGTAGCATCCCTCCACGGCCTCTGCTTCAATTGCTGTCTCCAGATTCCTGGCCTGCTTGAGGTCCTCCCTTGGTTTTCCCCTCAGTGATGGACTGTGACAGGAATGTTTAAGTCAAAAAACAAAACAAAAAAATAGAAAAAAATACCCTCTCTCCAAATTGCTTTTGCTCATGGTGTTTCTCACAGCAATACAGAGCAAACTATGGTACCAAGCACAGTGGCACAAGCATTTAATCCCAGCACTAGGGAGACAGGGGTAGAAGAGGGAAATCTCTCTACATTTTCAAATTATAAAAAAATTTTATAAGAAAAATAATTCAAGTTATTACTAAGAATTGAATAAAATTACAGACTTGACACAGTTCTTGAAGTTACTGTAACTTCACTCATTTTCCAGATTCCAGGAGTTAGAGACTTTAAAAAGTAACCTACCAGGTAGCTTAGGCACACAGCTAGACTAGAAATATGGTCTTTTGCTTCTTATGACTATTCTCTCATTAGATGTATCATTAGATCAACAAGAAAATGGAACTAACTCATGGAATAGTCTTTTAAAATATTTAAAAAGCTGCTACCCACCAGTAGCAAGATGTATGTGGTGGCACAAGCCTGTAACTCTGGAACTAAGGAAGCAGGATGGAACATGCCAGCTGAAGCTACAGCAAGAATCTGTCTTGAGTTCCAAGCATTACTTGCTGAATATCTACAAGAAAACCGAATTTGTGCTCTCTCAAGTACCAAAACTCTGCTGAGAGCGAATGCACAAGTTCAAGACCTGCCTGGACAAACTGGCAAGGGCATGTAAGCTCAGTCACTCAGCATTTCGGTAGCATGCCTTAATGAGGCAGCAGGTTCAGTTCCCCAGAACTAACAAGCAACCAACTATAAGCAAACAAAACCAACCTTGTCCCTGTCTGACAAGGACTGTCAAGGAAGGTATCAACCTCAGATACAAATGAACACTGAGAACATTTGACTCAGCCAGGAGACTAGGCATGGTAACATGCACAGCTGTTTCAGTCTCCTTCAGGACAAAAGTGAGGTGAGAGAGGTTGATGTCAGAACTTCACTAACTTGTTAGTAGGATAAAGGACTTTGATGGAACGTGAAGCATATCAAGAACTAGACAATACTTGCTTATTCAAGCTTAGTGCCACTTACTATAAAACTGACAAAGACATAATACACTGCTAACATCACTAACATTTTCAATGTTACTTTCTTAACTCCAGACCAAGAGTCTCAAGAACAGATGCTTTTGCACGGCTCCTGAACTAAAAATGCTTCTTGCATTTTGAAAAATTTACTATACACACAAAAAGAATATGCAACAGATCCCAGTCCATAAAATCTAAAACGTAACTAACTCTTCACTACACTGCCAACAAAATTACAAGCCAAGACCTGATTTTTGAAGATAAATACTCCCTCATGACTGACTTCAAATTATTGGCACAGTATTACTGGACAGGTGACATGGTCCAAAAATACGCAATGGTACACACGCCATTACACAGTGTTATCACTATTGACACATGATGCAAATAACATTATCTCAGAGAGTAGATGACCGTAACAGGAAACCAATTATTGGGTCAGGACTCTGGAGTACTCGTTACCTTTGGTTTTTAACTTAGCTTAACTCTAAATAGAAGCTACAACAGTAGCTTTGTTTAACAATAGACTGTAACACTCATCTCTCATGAACCGGCTTAAGCTGGTTCCAGCTCTGTGCTGTGCCGACAGGGAGAAAGGCACATTTCTCACAGAAGAAGCCATACTGTAGAGAGGTTCACAGTCTTAAAATTAGGGAAATGAACCAGGAAGTAACCTACTGCAGCAAGAAATAAAGCAAACCGTGGAATAAAGCATTCAGGGACTATAGTACATACATCTATCTAATGGGACAACGAAATGGCTATACTTAAATGATTTCTAAAATCAAAACATAATAAACCACTATCAAAAAAGATGAGAGACATACAATACACAAAAACTAGCAGGTATCTTTCCTGGATATTTTAAAAGCACATAAAGGCAAAAGTCAGTCGGGTGATAATCTACTTCTTGTTCTGTCGTTATGCGGCAATGACCTAAAGAACTGCGGATCCACTCTGGATGAACAGCCACGCAAACATCATCCTCTGTGGCGTTAGCCCCTCCTCTTCCTGCTACCCTTCTCTGCATGACTAGAAGACATCTGACAATGACAGTGGCTGGCTTTGCTCATACACCCAGTGTGCACGTCCTAGAAGCAGACTGTTAAACAAAAGGACCAATAAGCACGTTACCTAATCTGCTTCCATTCCTGGGCATTGCCATAAAGGAGCCAAGGCTTCCTCCGATAACACTGTGAGGTCTCCGCAATGGGGGCTTCTTGAAGGAGCCTGTGTACTGATGGAGGAAGGAATGCACGCTGTGAGACGTTGGCGGCCTGCCATTCTTCACAATGGGCTCTGTGGTGCATGGCATCCAAGAATCATTCCACAGCCGTCCCAAGAGTCAGGATCACAAGAGAAGGGTTAGGAAAACAGAACAAAACACAAGGCTGTAACAGAGATCGTTTACATGTAAGCTCACTTCTTTGACGATCCATCCAAAGTGCAACAGTCAGAGAATTTCTGTGAGAGCACACTTATAGAAAATACCTTAACATTTTAGGTTGGTCCAATGACGAAGACTGACTAACAGTTACTAATGTGCCCCACCAGGTTTATTATCAAGTTACATCTTAAAATTATCTGCAAACCAGTCCTCCATGTGCTGACTTACCATGACTAGCATGTGTTGCACACTGGGTTAAATATGCTGTCGAATATAACACACGTCATTCTTACTAAAAGGCATCTAATCTATACCTCTATTACTAGACATTCGGAGAAGTATGTCAATTAGTGAATAAAACAGAAATATTTAAGTGTACATCAGTATGGAGGCTGAGATTATCACTTCAAATATGGTATTCTGTTACATAAAGAATCTTTAAATAAGCAAAGACCCATTACCAAGCAGAAACCTCTTACTGTGTAATACTTCATAATCCGTTTAGCTATAGATGAGGAAGAATCTTAGCAGTGTTTTGTTTGAACACCTACTTCAATTTTATTGAGTATATCCCTAAAAGTGAAACTGCTGGTCCATATGGTAACTCTATGCTCGACTTTTAGAGACAAAGAGATAAATTAATTTTGGCGATTTTAAATAATTTTGACAATTTAAAAAGACTAAAGACTCAGGGCTTTGACTATGGCTCAGTGATGCAGTGCTGGCCTATCATGTGTGAACCCCACGTCAAATTCTCGCTCTTCAGAAATTAACTAACTAAATACACGCATATATACATATATACATACATATATAAATAATTTTTTGAGATGTCTTTCATAGAAAGCATTTTAGGAATACTTTCTTAGTCTTCCATTTATTAATTTTCAATTTATACCTAAGTAAGCTGTTGTAACTTAGGGTCAGTAGTTGTAAAGTGGCCAAGATTAACAATTTTAAGCTTACTTTTACATTCTGACTACCAATTCAGTAAGTAAAAGTCAAGATTCTTCTTTTCTGGATTCAATCCACCAGTCAATGTGCAACCATCACAGCTACACAGTGTACTGTAAATTACAATTACACACAACATTTCTAACTAAGTTTAGCCTTCAAAGTGTGATACAGTTATTAAAATTTAAAAAAACAAAACAAAACACCTCTCTCAAATTCTAGCTGGGAGGAGTACAATAGATACCAAAAGTACCATGTACATTTAACTTTTCTAAGACAGTTACATAGTTACAACCCTCCATTTTGTTATGATATACATGTCTATACATTACACAAGTATAATCTCTTGACCATGCATGCGATCAAACTAGAGATAGGAGCTCAAAAGTTGGTCTGAGGAAGTTTACTCAGAGAAATAAACTATTTCACTCAATCCTTAAGCTAGAACGTTCACTGTTTCAAATTAGACAAACCACTTTTGCTTTATAAGTTGATTATGTTACATGTAAGACTTTTAAATAGTACACTCTACGTATATTCTTGCAGAGTACTTTGCAACAGGCTCTATCTCTGTGTGCAACCTAGCTTATGTAGTTCTCATGCTGAAATCAAAGCAGGGGGTGGGGGGAGGACAAACAAACTTAAACTCTCCAAGGGGCAAATGTGTTTAGTACAGCTAGTAGGCACTGACATGACCAAAAAAACGACTTAAAATTCCTGTGAAAATTATTGATGAAATCCACGTTACACAGGGAGAATGAGCAGCAAGCGATTATGGTATTCAGAGTGAAAGAAAGGTCTGTGTACAACTTCAGGTCACTCTGATGAGGAAGAATTCCAACAGTACTCTTAGTCTTTCTTTTTTAAGGTCTGTCACAAAAAAACCACTTATACTAATTTTCAAAATATTGGGTATTTTTAACACCTCACCACTTGTTACAAACTAATCAGGTTTTAAGATAATTACCAACATATTCCAGAAAACATTCAATTAGTCTAAATTATTAATTAGCTCTAAAATGTCAGTGTATCGTCCATGACTCAGTTTTAATAAAAATGTTTGTCTGGTAATCAAATACTCATCGGAATGCACTCCAGAAGCCACCGACCAGGATGTACACTGTGCCTCTTTTTATCTCTGAACATCACTGGCAAACACACTGGCCAGAATTTCTAGCACAAGAATAAGTAAGTTGGATTCAACCATTATTACCACCAAGAACGGGAATCCGTGAGAACAGCAGACTCTGACCACTGCCAATGATTCTAACCAGATTTTCAAGCTCAGGCAACGGAGCTTCCCAGACACCAAAAACCATGGCTCATTATTGACTGATTTTAATCTCCTTCCAGATCACTAGGCCATTCCTAGGTTTATTTTGGCTTTGAATATATAACAGTGTTCTAAAACTTTCACCAAGTTTACATTTTAGTTCAATTTAATACACTCTTTAAATTGTTATATTAAAATTTGCGTGCTACTTCTTTGTATTGTAAAAAACACTGTCAAATGAAACGCAATGATTCTGTCTGTGTTACAAGGGTTCTCAACACAATGGACACACTGCGGTACAAGGGTTCTCAACTCAATGGACACACTGTGGTACAAGGGTTCTCAACACAATGGACACACTGCGGTACATAAAATAAGAAATCGCAAACTCCCTCATCTGATGAGCCTTGTAATCTATAAGGACAGACAACACATATCTAGAATGCTATAAGACTATAATAAAGCCACAAACAGGAATTTTACAACCTTACTATCCTGTATTAACTCTGGATATTTAATACAAATATTTAAATGATAATTTTCCAATAGTTATTTAACAATTAATATAATTTTTAAAGCACATGTAAGAACTTGAGAAGTAGTAAAAACATAAAGGCACTCCTGGGAGTAGGTGACCAAGTACACTGCAGGCTAGGAGTAGAGCAGAACGTGCCATTAGCCAAGCACATTCAGGTCAGTCTGTTGTTTCCAAGAAACCAAAGATTTAGGTAAACAAAATTACCATATTCAACCTATCTGAAGAGAAGATGTAAGTGTATTTATGATGTAACTAAGTCTCTCCGGCAGATACTTACCGTTGTCTTTGCTACTGCTCTCCTCTACGGTCATCTGTTCAGCCAGTTCTGACAGGGACTCATCAATAGTCTGGCTTCCCCTGAGCGTGAGGGACAGTCTCCTCTTAAACTTTTTCATCCTATCAGTTGGATGTGGCTTGAAAAATTCTGAAGTTAAAGAACAAACAAAAAAATTACTTTTAAATATTTTATTGCTGAAGAAAAATGTAATTCTGGGCTTACAGTTTACCTTCAAAATAGGGATCTATCAAGGAATTCTCATTTCCAGCAAACGACACAGAATCTAAACTTTTTGTTTAAAATCCATAGTCTGATTAGTGTTCTATTTATGAGGCATCAACAAAGGGGCAAACTTTTTACGGAACTCAGCAGTGAGGCCTTAAGAATGACAAAATCAGAAGGTACAAAAGTCCCTAGACCATGCTCTCTGCAAACTCCATGAGTGACTGTTACTTTGATGCTTAGGTCCTGGCACAAGTCTCACCCACCATCCAGAACCAGTCAGATCCGTGGCCTATCCCATTTTCGCAGTAGTAAAATGCTCAAAGACCGTACCTGAGCAAACCATAAAACACCAAGCATCAGAACTAAGACTTAGAGGTGAGATTAATATTTAATTTTTCTTTTGATTCAAACATCTCTGAAATCAGGATACATGTTCCAATTTACAAGACATCAAATGTAACTGGCAGTGTTTTCCTGTCTTATTAGTCAGTGGAGCCTTACTAACTGAAAGACAAGGCAAATGGCCCCCTAAGCAACTCAGTCATTTACCTTAATGTGTTTTCTAATTGTTCTTTATGATCTACATGTAATAAGCAAACTTACCAGAGCACCTTGCAAGCTATCCTAAATAAAAACAGGGGTCTTTACAACATCCTGATGCTAAACTAAACCCAGCTGTCGATGACCTGTGTTTTGCTCAATTTCTCATTCTAACAGTATACTGCAGGTACTCAACAGGTGACCCACAGAAAGTTTTTGTTGCTCAAAGTCTAGAGAACACAAATACAAATTTATAACTGATAACTTCGTATTCGATCACTCTCTAGTATGTATTTACTGTCATTTTAAAAAGCATCACCGTAATAAAACATGAAATGACACACATTAAAAGGCAAGCATTGAAACTAGAATCTTAAACAGTTTCTCTTCATCTCCAATCTTAAAACATACTGCTTAGGGAGTCTAAAAGGCAACCGTGGCCCAGCTTGCGTTGGCCCTGACAACAAAACAGATGAGTCTATGCTGTGTCTAGGAACTTACCATCCAGTTTACCATTCATCCTCCTCCTCAGCTGTGTCTAGCCTTGCCACTAAACCTATCTACTTCCTGTGCTGTTCATTTTTTCAGTTATAGAACCCCCATTTGATTCTCTTCTATAGATTCCAGTTCTCTGGTGAAATTCTCAGCTTCAGCATCGATTTTCATGAACATACTAATTGCCATATTTTAAAGTTCCTGTCTATAACTCCATAGTCTGTATGATCTGTTGATCTGTTTCTGCTGTTGACTTTTTTCCTCTTTTTGCTGTGTGGGCAGCAGTATTTTACAGACTGTCAGACACTATGTGGATGATGAAGTGAAACTGAAGGAATGCAGAGGTTCCACATGTGGCTATCTTCCTCCACAGAGGCTTTATTTATTTTCCCTAACTGGATATCCAAGCAGACGCAGGTCAGCAGTTGAACACAATCCAGTGAAAGACAGAGACTACTGAAGACTGACCTCAGACACTGAGAGTTTGGCCCACTCCCATATATATTTCTGTCCCTTTTACGGTGAGGTCCTTCAAGGGACTCCAACTGTGAATCTAGGGCAGAATAACAGCAGCAGAGGCTGTTAAGTAAAATATGTAATAATTACATATATAAGTATATAAAATATTAAGAATAAAATATACAAAAATAAAGACAGGGTCGTGGAGATCCGGTACTATCCCCAGTTGTGTTTTGCTCTTTTCTTAAGCCCTGTTCAGCCTTTATCCTTCCACTGAGAACAGTTTAAAGGTTGTTAATTAACTCACCAACATCAGAAATAAGGTGTCTCACTCCCTGCCCTCCTTTGGACAGACTGAGAGCCTTACATACTTTCTAAATGGTCTCATTTCCCTAGCATTTCTAGTAGTTTCAGCAGGAGTTCAGTTCACTTAAAGTTATTCCATCATAGGCAAAATGAAGGCTCTGGTGCGTGTTAGCCAAGGTAATATATAGATGTCAGTGGGAAGCAGCCCAGTATGCTAAACTGGATTCCAAAGAAACATGCTAACTGTAAGACATGGCCTAAATGTACCAACTGTAGACAGGTCCTAAATGTCACCTATCTGCTTCACTTCTGTAGCTGCACCTTTAATAATTCTACCATGACAGTAACTAATTCAGGACATCTGTTTCTACATCTTAGATATTCAAGGTAAACTACATTACTTCCAATTACCATTTTGTTTCTCTAAAACTCTATGGTAGAGCTAGACAAGGTGGCTCACACTACAGTCCTAGCACCTGGAAGGTTGGCTGATGCTAGTTCCAGGACGTCACAGATAGAATGTAGCTACGAGTGAGGCCATCTCAGAAATCAAATGACAGAAATGAGAACAACAAAAAAGACACTACAGAAGGCCTTCTTTCTAAAGTTAAAGCAGAACCAGGCCCAGTGGAGGAACAACTAAGCAGGCTTGGGTACTCAACCCTCCATCGTCTAAGGAAAACCTCATCTGTGAGAAAAATCTATAAGCCTGTGGAATACTGCATGTGTGAAGAGTGTCTCAAAATACTTGAGGCTATGTCACACCAGATAATTGCTGAGGACCAAACCCAGTACCTCGTGCATGCTAGGCACCACTCAAAGCCAGCCCTTGGGCCAGATTAAAAGCCTGTCAGCATTGCAGCCACCATGGTCTCTAACGTAGTCACGTGGTCCCTCATGCCTATCCAGCCATATAGTATCACTGCAGAACCCTGACATGACATTTTAACGTGTGCTGCTCACAGATCTTGCCTATTGTTCCAGAATGACAAAAAGGGATAAAATAATGACACATAACATAGATCAATTACATATAGATGTTATAATAGAGTGCTGAGTTTGGCTATCCAAAATATAGGCCAATGTGGCTAATGAGCCCCTACAACGTGGTTGGTTCACATGGAGTTATGCTACAAATGCAAAATATACATTTGGCATGAAAATAAGGTTGTAAAAATATCTTCATAACTGTAGACAAAAATCATTAAAAAAAAAAACAAACAAAAAACTAAAGTCCCAGGGCCTGGGGTAAGGGTGGAGAGTGGGAAATATTAACAGTACAAATTCTTCTTTTCCAAGAAAAAGAGCTCTAGAGATGGAAAGAACAGTGGACTCTAGAGAGGAGAAACATGCTAACACAGAACATTAAACAGATCTTGGTGGGTTTAAGTAGATCCAAGAGGGGATGCAAATAACTTCATATTCTAGTGCCTTTGAGTAATCGTACACAGTAGGAAAGGATCCACTTATGCATAATCTACAACTGTACAATTTAATATCTATTTTCTCAAACAATGAAGAAAATTCTAGTAAATAAAATAAAAAGCTGAGCACAAGGGACATTTGAGACCCTGTCACCCAAGTACGCACACGAATATCAGGATCCTGAAAGTTCTAGAAAGACAGCAAAAATGGAAACAAGTGTCTTTTTTTTTTTTTTTTTTTTTAATGTATGTGAGTACACTTTGCTCTCTTTAGACACACCAGAAGAGGGCATCAGATCCCATTACAGATGGTTGTGAGCCACCATGTGGTTGCTGGGAATTGAACTCAGGACCTCTGGAAGAGCAGTCAGTGCTCTTAACTGCTGAGCCATCTCTCCAGCCTGACAAGTACCTTTTTAAAGATAAATGTTGATCTCAAACTGCCCAACTCTGATGACAAAGACATGAATATACAAAGTCTAATAAGAATACAAAGAGATCCACACTGAGACACATCTTTACTAAAAATATAGAAATCCCAAGTAAAGAAATCTTGAAGCCAGAGTGAAGCTATTTAATCTACACAAGGGTTTTTCAACATGATTAAAGGCTGATGATATATTGGAAATTAAAAGGTGAGGAATAGCTTACTTAAATATTAGAAGGAAAAAGAAAATGTTAACCAAGAACATTATATTCCACAAAAATATACTTTGGAAATGAAAGAGAGCATTTGTTCCCAACAGACTTGCCTAACCACCCCCCCACCCCACCCCAAAAAAAGTACAGGAAGGAAGGCTTCCAGGGCAAAGTAAACAGAAGATTACCAGAAACTGAAATTTTCAACTTCCAATAACCGTTAGAAAAAGCAGACAAAAAGAAATGGAACTTGAAAACGTTGGACATTTAATGTAAAAGACATAATAGACATATGCAGGATTCATCATTGAACAGCAGTGCACACTAACTCTTCTTACATGTGCACACAACACACTGCAGACCAAACACAAGACCACAATACAAACTGAAAACGTGGTTTTCCTTTTTTAGTATTAGACCCAGGGACATGGATGCTAGGCTCTACCATTGAGATGCATTCCTGGCAGAGGTGTGTGTGTGTGTGTGTGTGTTTATGTGTATGTTTCTGAATCTAATAAAATGAAACTAAGTATCAAACAAGAAAACTTTACAAATATGTGAAAACAAAATAAAACAATCCTAATATGCTACAGAAGATTCACAACTGACCACAGAATACACCTTGAAACAAATTAAAACACCAATACAACACACCAAAACTTACAGTGTACAGCTAAAAGTGTCAAGAAAACTTCTAGCTGAAATGTCTACATCAAAAAGAAAATCTCAAATTAGCATCCAAACAGTACATTTCATGGAATTACAAAGCAAAGATCTAATTAAACCCAAACGTACAATAAGAACAGAGTGGAGACACACAAAACAGAATTTGGTTCTTTGAAAATGTTACACTGACTAAGAAAACACACCAATTAGAGAGTGCGATGGCTCATGTCCATAGGGACCTGCTGCAGAGCCAAGTGACTGATTTTATCCTCCAGACACACACGGTGAAGGAAAGAAGAGACCCTCAGAGTTGTCCTTACCTCTACACACAAACCATGGCATTCAAGTGCCACACACAAATAAATAAACAAAATTTTTTTAAAAAGTGAAGATATTAGTATCAGTTAAATCAACAAGAATATAAGAAAATTCTATGAATTATGGACCAGAAAGTAACATAATAAAGTGAACAAATATTCCAGAAATATGCAAAATATCCACTTACTCTCTAACATCCAAGGAGAACAAATTAATACAACAAAGAAAAGTCCAGGACAGATATATTTATTGGTGAGAGATTCTTTCTCAAAAAGCAAGCCAGATGACTCCAACCATGCCTGCACATGTGCACGGACAGCACACACATACACTCACACACAAAAAGGAAACAGGTATAATAGTGATTAAAAATAGTATTGAAAGTATAAATCCTTAGGAGTTACCCAATGAGGTAACAGACATGCTAAAAACTAAAACATACTGCTGAATAAAGCTCAAAAAGATGTATGTAAGTGAAAATATAGCCCCTTTTCATGGACTAGAAGACAAATCTATTAAGATTATTACTCAAGGGGGATCTACATATTCAATATGGTCTCAATCAAAAGTCCAATGGTGTTTTTTCAAAAAATAGAACATACTCTAAAATTTATATGACATTCCAAGGACCCTAGATAATAATGGTCTTAAAATATTAGAAAATTAGGGGGCTCCTATTTTCCTTACTACATACAAAGTTTGCTGAAACACTACAGCAATCAAACCTTGTAATACTTGTATCAGAAGGAACACATACATCTAAGCAGTAGACCAAGAGCCCAAACCAACTATCAGGACAGTCTTTCCAACAACTGTGCTGGGAAAATCAGTCACTCTGATGGAATTCAACGAGGCTGGACTCTTACACCATATGCAAGAGTTACCTCAAGATAGACAAAAGAAAATAGGTATATCTAAAACTCAGCATTAAAACCATGGAACAAAACCCAAAAAATTCTTGGGGCTGGTGAGATGGTTCAGCTTGTAAGAGCACTTGCCGCCAAGCCAAGCCTGATGACCTGAATTTGATCTTGAGAGCTCATGTGATAGGAAAAAACTAAGCCCAGCAAGTTGTCCTTTGACCTTCACACATGTATGTACCAGGTCATGTGTGCCAGCCAACCCCCAGGGCTCAAAGGCCTTCAAACGTAACGAACTATTGCCAGTGCAATAGTTATAGTCAGTTTTTGGTTATCCTCCAAAATTTGAAATAAGACCTTACTGCTGAAGACACCAACCATATGGAGAAAGCAAGCTGGTACTGCCCTGGGAGCTTAATCTCTTCTGGCTAGCTTCCACCGTGCTGAAAGATGTTATGCATGCTCCCAGAACAGAAAATTAATCATCAATATTGCCCAGTGGATTGAACCGTGTGTGGATTACAATAACAACCAGCCTGGCAAGACATGTGCATTGATCCAACAGTAGCATGAATAAATACCATAGGTGTAACTAACCGCTCTGGATTTAAGGCCTGCTCCACAAGATGAAACCCATCCTGGCCAAGAATCTATGGCTAGACAGGTCATAGACCCTAGGAGAGAATCTACTCCTACTATTCTGCTAAGTGGACACAGTACGAAACCAGCTCCTAATGGCCTATCATTATACACATTGACTGAAGCGCCTCAACTCACCAGAGAAGCCTGTTTTCAGTAGATGCCCACAACCAGTCAGGTATGTGGAGTAAGTTATAGGGACTAAGAGACTGCAGAATGTCCAGTCCTGAAGACCATCCACACTACCCTCCCAGGCTCAGGGATCACTGTGAAGAGGGGGCAGAAAGAGTGTAAGAACCAGGAGAAGTAGATAACCAGAAGGAAAGTGTCGTCTGGACACAGAGGGGCAGCTACACATATGGTACTGACGGTTGAGACACCATACACAAAACCTGTGTGAGCCTAAAGCAGATTCAGGTCCAGTGGGGAGAGGGAGCGGCACAAAGGTCTATCCACATCAAGGGTAAGTCTTAGCTGCCGGGAGAAGGGTCAATTTTCTCTAAAAGCATAGCCCCCAATAAGTTAAACAAATCATAACCCTGGACATTAAAGGATGTTTTTCTACAAGAAGTTTATTATTTGCTTTAATCAAAATTTCAAATATATTGTTTACTAGTCAATAGGTTAAATTAAAATATATAATTAAAATCTGACTTTAAAATCTTCAAAATGCAGGTACTTTCTCATCATGAATAATCAGTTGATTGGCAGGTGATAAGTCCCCACAAAAGGGATTCTGTTTTAAACAGCTGCTTAGTTTCAGTGAATTCAGAAAATAATCTACTAGGAAAGTCATCTGATGAAGAGTGACTGTAACTATTTAAGGTGGTGCCCCACCCTGATACACAGGTAGAGACAAACGAAAAAAGCCCATTAATAAGGAAGCTCAAGGACAAAGAACATCGGAACATATAAATGAAATAAAGTTTCCCTTTAATTATATACTCCAGCTACACCTATTTTGCCAAATCCTCTTTGGACATTTATTTTTTTTAAAAAAAAAAAGGGACTTTAGGAGCTAGAGAGGTGGCTCAGTGGTTAGGTGCTCAGGCTACTCTTCCAGAGGATCTGAGTTCAATTCTCACCCAGCATCCACATGGCTGCCGATCCCAACCAGCCAAGGGCTCTAGGCACACCTAAGGTACACAGATATATGTGCAGAAAGAACACCAATACACATTTAAAAAGAAAATTGATTTTTAAAAAGTAATTTTAAAATCATAAAACCAGGAGTTTACTGAAAAATAAAGAATCATTTTTAAAATATTTGCTCTCATGACTGTCCTGTAGTTTAAAATCAATCACCACTTACAGTGCATGCTGCAACACTGCTGTCTGATAAAATGTAAGTCCCTCCGCCATAATCCAAAGATCCAGCTCTCCTCCTTTTCTTTGGTATTGAGGACCAAATGCACTCCACTGCTGATTAATTACTTTAACGTCAAGACCTGGAAACCACCTGGTATGTGTGGGTGGGGGGAGGGGCTTCCAATCCAAAAGGAGCAGTGAGGAAAGCACATCCAAGAACACAGGGTTAATCTGTAGGTCGTGTGTGGAGCAAGGGAAGGGGAAGTTTAAGGAAAAGCATACCAGGAAAAAAACTAAGACACTACGTCCCTGCCCGAGACTGCTATTTTTATCAAAACAGAGCCTTGGATTGATAATGCTTTCGTAAAACTAAAAATAAAGATACTGCTTATATCAGAAGTTCTCAACTTGTGGATTATAATTTATAACAGTAGCAAAATCACAGTTAGCAATAAAGTAGCAATGAAAATAATGTCATGGTTGTGGGCTCACCACACCATGAGGAACTGTATTAAAGGGTCACAGCATTAGGAAGGCTGAGAACCACTGACTTAATAGATAAATGCATACAACGTTTTTACTGACTGAAAAAGACTAAAAGTATCTTCATAACATGCAACCCTACATCATGAGCCATAAACTGTGACTACCATAATTCTGTGCCAATTATCAAAAACAGTAGTGACAAGTTTATAAAATATTGGGAATAGATGAGCATAATTAAAAATTAACAGGAGACTGAAAATCAGAAGGGAATAAACAACATACTTTAATAATCAAGGTCAAAAGGACGGGCTTATGTTCTTCAATCCTGCTGCTAAATAACTATAAGCTCAGGCTACTGACTTCACAGGGGGTTTTTTCCTTTAATATGCGGTTTTCTTATTTTTTTAATTATGTATATTGCTATATGTCTGTTGAGGGGTCATGTGCACATGCTGGCAGAGGTCGGAGACATCAGGCCCCCTGTTTGTTACACAGGTAGTTGGGAGCCACTTGGGATAGGGAAGGCATTGGTCTGTTACCCAGCACTGGGGATGGCAGAGAGGATGCCTCATATTGTTCAGACAGACAAAACTTTCAAAGAAGTTCTCCTTTGAATCCTAAAATCCCAAAATATGTGATTCAAGTTATCTAATTAGTAGATGAGCAGATCAACAAGAGAAATAAAAGCAGGAATTAAGAAGTAATTTCTCTAGTTTGGTCGTTAAATGTTCCCCAAAGGCCTACCAATTAAAGAGCCACTGGGCTACTGGGAGGGGGCTACTGAGAGGATGTGAGGCCTGGTAAGAGAAATGCAAGTCTCTGAGGATGTCCTAGCAAAGGGTGGCACCAACCACTCTTCTGCTTTCTCTGTTTTCATCCTTGGCCATGAGGTGGTCTTCCTCCACCAAGTGCCCCGCCAGGATGGATGGCCTCAGCATAAGCCCTAAATGAAGAGGGTAGCCAGTAACAGACTGAGACCACCAAAACTGTGAGCCAACATAAACCTAAGATAGCTAAAATATTCTGCAACAGTACCAGGAAGCTAGCACAGTAATTATAAATTGAGATGGAGGTAGCCATCTTAATGGAGAGTCCAACAGAAAAGACATTAAGGTCTACAATATAGAGATTTCTGATGGAGAAATAGCAAGGCTGTGTGTGCCAAGATATCATCACTACAACTTCAAAACCTGGAAACCACTTGGGGGAGGTGGGGCATTCCAAACCAAAAAGTACCAAATACATCAAAGAACACAGGGTTAATGTGTGGGCCCCATGCTCAGGAACAGAAAGGGTAAGCTTGAAGACTTATTTGAAAATAAAGCATAACAGCCAAAAACCAAGAAAACATACGACTGTATCCCAACAGACTGATTTGATTCTTCTCTGGAATACCTTACATGAACCGGTGAGGAGCGGCCAGTATGAAGGAGCAGCTTTGATCTCAGGAGCCACCGAGGTGGAAAGGCCCAGGCAAGCCTCGGGGCTGTGGATTCTGGAGGGTTTTTATATAACTTATGACATCAGGATTTGGTTTCAACCTTTGAGGAAGCTGAGATGCCAGCTGTTACAGTAAGATCCATCCCTTTAGCAGATACCTTCCGCCCTTCACAATGATCTACAAGCATGCTCACTGGTTAAAATATTCACTGTGCACTTTGTGTATATAGATTTTACATTGAGGATTAGGTAGAAAAGAAACAAAAACAAACAAACAAAACCCAGCATCACTGCCCTTGCAGTAGGAAAATGAGTTGCTCTGACACCCCTGGGCCCACAGGAGAGCTTACCTGGCAGAATAACAGAAGAGAAAGAAACCCCCATACTGCACAGCCTCAGTAACTACGATATGAAGACAGCCTCGTATTGTTCCTGGCATGAGGGTTGGTAACGGCCTAGTATTTTGACAAGTATGAGTCAGGTTTTGATAGAAAGACAAGCATCACACCTGTTACTTAACGGTTTTTTCTATATTTTGATTACATTTATGTGTTGTGTGTGTGTGTGTGAATGTATGAACAGGCACATGTGCGGAGATCAGAAGACAACTGCTGAAGTCAGTTCTCTCCTTCCACCACTGGATCTCTGGGACTGAGATCACACTCTCAGGGCATCACACTGGGTGGCAAGCACCTTTACCTACCCAGCCATCTCATCAGCCCCAAGAATTTAATGTAAATTGCTAACCAGGAACTGGAGAATTGAAAAGGAATAAGGGAAGAGACAGATTATTATGGGAGCAGGAGTCGTACAGAGCTGAAAGAAACAAAGAGGAAAAAGCTGGAATGACTACAACTCAGAGCCTTGAAACGAACCTACGAACTGAACCTCTCAAAGGAGTGAGCCCTTAGCAGGACAAGGGAAGCCAAGAGCTCAAGCCAAGGGGCTCAGCAACGGCCACATGCAGCTCTCTGAGGAGCACATGACTAGCTCATTTTGACTACGCTTTGATGAGGATGAGTCTATGGACATGCAGAAGCTGCACACTGGAACCAATCACCACTCTGTCCCTGCCAGGGTAGCTCTGGAGCTGCCAGACAGTGAGAGGAGGAATAAGTAGACTATGCTCTCTTGATTCTCCTTCTAACCCCTCCTACTTCTCCCAGATACACTTTCTCTTGGCACAATGTAACAAGGGATGGAGCAAAGGAGAAACAGTTCTCAAACAGTCTGTAGGGCTCCTGCTCTACACAGCACAAATTTAGCATGTGCCACAGGCTACTAAAAAAATGGATTAATAGCCAGAACCACTTGCATGATTTTATTTCTTCATTTTTATGTACTTGCAGTAATGATTTGCAAATATTTAGTTATAAAAATCTATTTAAGAGCATTTGGTATTTTTCTTATGAATTCTGAAGTAATTATATAAATGCTAAATAAGGGCAAACATTTAACAAAACAAAGTTTGAAAAAAAAACCTTTTATAGATCTTATAAAACAAAATCAGAAATTCAAAATCAGAACTGGAAAAACTGAGTAAGTCCTAATTTGACATCTACACAGAAACCTTAAATTCCCATCTACTCAACATTCAAAGAAAAAGATTAATGAGGACTAGTGAAAGTATTGCATTCTTTCATACTTAAATCATTTTTGCCTTTAATCTAAGCCTTATGCATCTTTGTATTCTCACTGGCTGAAAGGTTGTCATTCTCTGTTGGTATTTAATCATTTTAAATATACCTCATCCAAAACCTAAGACATCACCAACTACAGATCACAACATCACTGCAAATACTAGTAAGAAAAGAACGCTGTGCGATCAAACTACCTGTTCTGAGTCCTTTCACAGATGTCTAAAAGTCAATGAAGTTTTGATTTTTTGCATTCATAAACTATTGTAGAGCTAAGGAAATATCACCTCGGGCTATGCTTATACGTAAAGGCAATCATAAGAATGCTCACAGTCACAGTTCATAACGCCTCTAGTTTTCAATAGAAGTAAATATGTCACCAATAAGCATTATTATAATTAGAATTCCAAGACAAGTGTCTCAAGAGGGGTTCCACTCAGTCAGTCAAGGGTACCATAAAATTGTACTTATGTAAGCTATTTTAACTAGTAAAAGTAAAAATAAAAATTACAAGACACTGCTTCAGACTTGCACATCTGAGCATAGTGAGCACTTACAGGCTGGACCTGGCCGCCTGAGACCTTATCTCAAAACAATATCATTAGGATGTCGTACTAAACCTCCTGGAAGAAAGTTTTTTACTTCTTTACTAAGCATAATTCTGAGGCTGCTCGTGCTGTTGTGTGGTTTCTCACTGCTTACCTGGAGTCCATTCTAGGAATATGCCACATTTTCTTCTCATACGAGCACAGGCACTTTAGCCTCACTGGGTTACAGCCACATGGTATTGCTCTCCCTCGTTTTACTATAAATTCTCCACTTATTCTTTGTAAAGAATATAGAGTTGAATTTTGGCTAACCCTAGCCCGAATCTTCCCTCTCTGCGTTTAACTGCACATGACTGTCCGCCATATTTTCTGATTTGCTGTTTGTCCCATTCTTTGATCTTTGTCTTTTTTTTTTTTTTTTTAAAACTCATAGAGTACTTCTGTGTTGTTAGATATTTTATGGGCTTGTTCTATCTTTTAGTATCACTCCTTCAGTGATTACTATAGAAGATTCAAAAGTATTTTCGATCTTTTCTAAGGTTAAGCTCTCTCCCCTATAGCCCAGGCTCACCTTAAAATTCAATTCTTTTTCTTCATCCTCCCAAATGCTGACATTACAGGTATGCATTAACGCATTACTAGGCTTACAGAACACTAATAGTGCA